>JAODPA010152445.1:0-14869 GCA_025585075.1 Nepenthes mirabilis
ATAATAATAAAGTAAATGAAAAATATTGTGACAGATGATGGTAGGGGAGGTTGGTTTTTTTTAATATGAGAAAGTATGATGACTGTCTATTTGTTCTTGATGGGTAGGCCCATAGCTGCCAGGCCTAATAAGAAAAGCAGCTCAAAGTCCAGAAAAGTCTAGACGCGCGTTAGACGGTCAACGCGCTAGTGTCGATCGTCCGGCGCACAAACAAACGGTTAAAGCGCTCATTCAAGACGGTCAACATTTCTGTTGACCGGAAGTACTGTAGTAGTAGGCCGCAAAAAGTTGTTAAACCTAATGCGGGCCAGGCCCAGTTTGGTAGGCGTTCCCGTACACGACAAGTAACAATCCTTTTCCTAATTTCACGCTTTCCGTAAAGTCTATCTCCTCTGAAAAAGGCACCAATAGAGTCAGCGCCCACCCTATGAGGAAGATGTTAGATTCTCTCTTATTGCCAACAATGGAGTCTAACGGTCACAAAAACACAAAAGGAAGGCAGATAATTTGGAGATCCACTCAGAAAGGAAATGATCCCATCAAATCACCAATTAAGCCTACCTACTCAAAGAAGACCGCCCGACGCCAGGCTAGGGATCACACCTTTCTGGTCAAAGAAGGTTGCACTCCCCACCGTCTATATAAGCCTAGAGTTTTCACTCTGAAAGACACGCTTTCTGATACGATCTGAATCACGAACGTAAACGCAAAGTATAACACAGTGCTTGAGCATACTTTCTCTCAATTGCTCATCTTCTAATCTCACTCAAAGCCTTCAGATTACAGAGACTTCTCCCACTCTCTGAGAACTGTCCTCCAAAACTTCCACGCTTCTAGGACGCAGCTTCCACTCGTCTCTTGTGAATATCGAGTCAAAAATTATACTCTCAATGAGTCACGAGAACGTCTCTACATCTATAGGCCAACACTCCCGCCAATCTCATTCTTTCATTTACTTATCAGTCCACATTTTTAAAAGTTCGAAGGCTTATTACTGACTTGAGCGTCGAAGTATTTTCGATCGGATAATATCACGCTGGCACCTGACCTTTTATTTACTGTAGTGGTGTGCAGGATTTAGACTCAGTGAACGGAGTCGGAACCAATCAACCGGGAGAATTCGAATCTGTTCGAAGTCGGATCTAGGTACGCATCATTAGCGCGTCTGTGGGAAGCGCTTACAAAAAGTCAACCGCGTTTCCTAGAAACTCTTTCCGATCAACACTCTTAAACAAAATGGTAAACACCAAGGCGCAAGCAAGTGAGCCAGCTCGAGACGTAGTCTCACCAAACCAGGACCACGCCATTGGCGCTGTGGTCAACAGGGTAGCCAGTGGAATTCCGACATCTTTTTACCAAAACCTGGCGTAGCACATGCACAATACAGACAGGATGCTCTAGATACTCTGCGCCCGCCAGGAGCAAGTACAGTTGGGGGGCTGCACCAGCAGTGGCCCCAGCACCGGCATCAAGACGAGGAGGCCAAAGAAAGAAAGTTTCGGCCCAATGGACCGAAAAACTAACTAGCGTTTCCGAGCTAGTATCCTCATATGCTCAGAGTCGTTTAAGGCATAAGGAGCGAGGAACCAGCTCTACTTTGGATGAAAGTCCGGAATGAAAGAACCCTAGATACTCTCGAGTGGAATCTAGGCCCCAGGCTCAGGAGGGAGCCTCCCGATCCGCAAGATCAGCCAGAGACAACAGCCACCCGGCTGTGGGATAAGCCAGGGAGAGAACGGAGTTGAGAGCATACCTCAACTCCAAAAGATCTGCTGATGTCGCTCTAGTAGATCTGAGGCTGGAGAAGATATGGAACCGCGTCTTCAAAGATGACGAGCGTACAGCCAACATTGACAGATCTCCCTTCACGGCGGAGATCTTGAACCATCCTATATCGACGAAGTTTAAAATGCCAGCCCTTGACTCTTACGATGGGAGTACAGATCCTGTCGATCATCTCGCTCACTTCCGCACCCATCTGGGTCTACAAGGGCTGGACAACGCTGCCCTATGTCGCTGTTTTTCTCTCACTCTAAAAGAGAACGAGCGCATCTAGTTCCATCATCTCCCCCCAGACTCAATCCGAAACTTTCAGGAGCTTGCGGATCTTTTCTTGTCTCAGTATGCCTCCAGCCACAGGGAGAAAAAACAACCATGGCATCTGTCGCATATTAAGCAGAAGCATGAAGAAAACCCGTAGAGGTTTCTAGATCGCTTCGTGGCAGAAACTAAGCAGATCCCCCGACTCATGGAGGAAATGAAACTAGGTAGTTTTATTTCGGCACTGGCGCATAAAAATTTGCAGACCTTTCGGAAAGCGGAGTCTATCACCAGAGCCTATGCTGCAGCAGAGGAGGCCAATGAGACAAAACGTCCCGACCGGTTTGAACATCCTCGCTCTTTCCCGCCTGAAGGAAAGAGGAAATACAATGGTGGTAATCACTCCCACCAAAAGCGCCACAGGACTAGGCCGCCAGAGCGCAAGGACTACGGGCCCATCAGCCTAAAGCCCTTGACTGATACACGCTCAAACGTCCTCATGCAGATCCATGGGGAGAAGTTCCTTAAGTGGCCAAAACCACTTAAAAAGGCGAAGGGAGGAAATCCAACCAAGTATTGCGATTTCCATCGATCTTCTGAGCACTCCACAGAGGACTGCAAGACCCTTCAACGGGAGATTGAGGAGCTAATCAGAAGGGGCCGTCTCACCAAGTTCGTTAAAGGCCTTGGTTAGAGCTCTAGCAACGCGGGCGGAGAAGGATCAAGGTCTTCTCCACCACGAAACCGGGTCGTGGCAGGAGTGATCAACATGATCACCACTAGGCCGATCAAGAATCTGGCGGACAACAGGGACCAGCATGCAGGGAGGAAGAAGCAGCGCACTATTGACAACGTCATTAGTTTTAGTAACGATGATCTGGCACATGTAGTTTCCCCCCATGCAAACCCACTTGTTGTATCAGCACTCGTTTCCGACGGTAGCGTGACTACCAGATGAAATGAGTATTTATTGATAATAGAAGTTCTTGTGATTTGCTTTACCTTGATGCATTTTTTAAACTCGGTTTAAAAAAGAGTCAGTTAAAATCTACAGAAGGCTCATTGTATGGCATTGACAACGAACCGTTACCTGTTCAAGGGACGATCCCACTAGAAGTCACCCTAGGAATGTACCCGAGAATGGCAAGTCATACACTTACCTTCTTGGTAGTCGACTTGCCCTCTGTATACAACGCAATACTAGACTGGCCATGCCTAACCGCGTTCGAGGCCGTCACTTCAATATCACACTTTAAAATAAAATTTCCAACACCATACGGTGTGAGCGAAGTATTGGGTGACCAAGTCATTGGAGAGACATGCTATATGTCCCAAATTGCTCCTAACGACAGCACCAAAACAGTAGGAGAACTTAACCATCAAGACGAGGTAACCTTGCAGTAGGCACAGTCTGGTGAGGCAACCGACCTAGTCCTACTGAATCTGGACGATCCAGAAAGGTGCGTATGAATCGGCGGCTCACTCACCGGCGCGCTACGTGAAGAACTGATCACATTCCTGCGACGGAATGCTGACATCTTCGCATGGACTCCCGCTGACATGCTTGGGATTCTAGATCGGATAATTGTTCACAAGCTGGGCCTAAACCCGGATCGAAAATCCGTTAGGCAGAAGTAGAGAAACCATTCAGTGAAAAAGTTAATAGCCATCCGGGAAGAAGTAAAGAAATTGCTGAATGCTGGATTCATCAGGGAGGTTCAATACCTTGATTGGCTCTCCAACATAGTCTTGGTAAAGAAGAGCAGCGGGAAGTGGAGAATGTGCATCGATTTCACCGATGTTAATAAAGCCTATCCAAAAGACAGCTTTCCTTTACCCAAGATTGATCTGTTGGTAGACTCAATGTCCGGACATGAGCTGTTGAGCTTCATTGATGCCTATTCAGGCTATAATCAGATTCGGATGAGTCCAGAGGACGAAGAGAATACATCGTTCATGATAGACCAGGAGACTTATTGTTATAAAGTGATGCCCTTTGGACTAAAGAACGTGGGAGCCACCTACTAGCGACTGGTGAACAAAATGTTCGAAAAACAGATCGGCCGCAATATGGAAGTCTATGTTGACGACATGCTCGTCAAGAGCAGAATTACAGCGACCATATCCGCGATCTAGTGGAGTCATTTGAGGTGCTCCGCGAGCATCAAATGAAACTAAATCCGGCTAACTGTGTCTTCAGGGTAGCCTCGGGAAAATTACTAGGTTTTATTATTTTCCAACGAGGAATTGAAGCAAACCTAGAGAAGATCAAGGCCCTCGTGGACATGGCTTCCCCATGGAGCGTTAAGGATGCCCTGCGACTGACTGGACGATTGGCAACCTTGTCTCGCTTCCTAGCGAAATCTGATGACAAGTATCAACTATTCTTTAAGGCGCTGAGGGGAACAAAATCAAATGGGTTTCAATGGAAGGCAGATTGCCAGGCGACTTTTGATGAGTTGAAGCAGTACCTGGCTAGCTCACCATTACTAACATTACCCAAGGTCGACAAAGAGTTGTACCTCTACTTGGTAGTATTGGAGGTGTCCCTCAGCTCCGTCCTCGTAAGTTAGGACTCCGATACCCAACGGCCGATCTACTATGTGAGCAAAATATTGACTGGCCTAGAGACGCGCTACCCGCGCATGGAAAAGCTGGCCTTAGCTCTCATATTCTCCACACGAAAACTAAGGCCCTACTTTCAGGTACATCGCATCGTAATTCTCACTGACTAGCCTCTAAAGAGCATACTCCAGAAACCCGATATTTTAGGACGGTTGGTAAAGTGGGCTATCGAATTGGGCGAGTTCGACATTGAGTTCATGCCCAGGCCAGCCATAAAGGTGTAGGCTCTGGCTAACTTTATTGTTGAGACCACGATCTCGATTCTCGAAGAACAGCCCTCAGAGAACACGGAACAGTGCATGGAGGCTCTAGAATGGATGCTCCATATAGATGGATCATCCACAGACACGGGCAGTGGAGTAGGAGTAGTCCTTACGACCCTCGACGGGTTTGAGGTGAAATACTCCCTCAAACTCGACTTTCCGGCTACCAATAATGTTACCGAATACAAAGTCCTATTAGTCGGGTTAAGATCAGCAAAGGAGTGCTCAGCCAAGAGGCTGACTGTTTTCAGCGACTCCGAGCTAATCGTCAGCCAGGTTAATGAAAACTTTGAGGCAAACAATCCACATATGGCCAAAGCAAGGGAGGCCATCCGCAACTTTGATAATCTAACCTTGTTCCATATTCCCAGAACTGAAAACTGGAAGGCCGATCATTTGGCAAGAGCAGCGGTGGCCGAAAATCTAGAATAGTACTCGAGGAACATGAGGGAGATCCTGAGCGTTCCCAGTATTGAGGGATAGGAGGCAATACAGGTCTCCGAGACTGAAAATTGGACGACACCCTACCTAAGGTATCTACCGGACGAAACATTGTCGAAAGATGCAGAAGAGGCCAGGCGGATAAAGAGAATGGCCGGCTGGTACACTACAGTCGACGGGCGGCTGTATCGCCGTGGCTACTCGACTCTGTACCTTCGTTGCCTAACCCCAGAAGAGGCGGACTACGTCTTGAGCGAAGTGCACCTTGGGATTTTCGGATCGCACGTGGGCAGCAAAAACTTAGCATTTAAAATCATGCGGCAGGGCTACTATTGGCCTTCGATAAAAAAGGATGCACTCGAGTTTGTAAAAAGGTGCAAAAGCTACCAGTTTCACAGCAATCTTTGCCACCAGCCGTTCGCCAAGCTGAAATCCCTTCAGGAGCCATGGCCCTTCGCGCAATGGGGGATTGACATTCTTGGCCCATTTCCCATTGCAACTGGGCAAAGAAAGTTAATCATAGCGGGCATCGACTACTTCACAAAGTGGGTCGAAGCTACCCTGCTGGCCAAAATCACAGAATACAACGCACTTGAGTTCATCCGCCAGAACATCATTAGCAGATTTGGCCTTCTAGAAGTCATTGTGATTGATAATGGAACTCAATTCTCGGGGAAGCGCTTCACCTATTATTGCACAAGCCTTGGAATTATGTTGGTCCACACTTCGGTGGCATACCCCCAAACGAATAGACAGGTGGAGGTCACAAACCGAATGCTACTCCACGGGCTTAAGACCAAGCTAGAGGACGCAGGGGGCTCCTGGGTAGACGAGCTCGCCTTAGTCCTTTGGTATTACCGAACAACTTCGAAAGAACCAACATGTGAGACACCCTTCAGCCTCTGCTACAGGAGTGAAGCGGTGATCCCGGTCGAAATCGAACTTCTAAGTCTTAGGGTGGAGTCCTTTGACCCGGAGGTTAATTTCCAAAAAATCTGGGAACACCTAGACTTACTAGAAGAAGCCCGCGATGCTGTTAGAATACGGACCGCAGCCTACCAGCATCGAGTCGCCTTCTACTACAACAAGAAGGTAAAAGCGAGGCAGTTCGATGTTGGAGACTTGGTCTTACGGAGCATGAGGCCACAGGAAAGGTGGCTGGCCGAAACAAGCTCTCCCCGAATTGGAAAGGGCCTTTTCTAGTCTCTGCCATCCCGCAAAACGGGGCATACAAGCTCCGAAACCAGGACGGAAAGTTAGTCCCGCGGACGTGGAACACGATCCACCTCAAATGTTACTTTCAGTAGGGACCCAGGTATGTGTCTTGCAAAATTATATGTGAGCATTTGTGTGCACGATTCAATTAGTAAAATCAGTGTTTCCTTAGCATGCTGCATTTGCATATATATATGGTTCTCATTGTAGGTTCAAATCGACCTAGGCTGCCTCTAAGTTGGGAGGGTCTTCACACTCTTATTACTAACCCCTGGTCATCCAGGCGGCCCATGAGTGGTCGTATCTAAACCCTGGTTATCCAGGCGGCCCATGAGTGGTCGTATTTAAACTCTGGTCATCCAGGCGGCCTATAAGTGGTCGTATCTAAACCTTGGTCATCCTAGTGGCCCATTAGCAATCGAAAAAAATCTTAGGGGGCTAACACAGCATACGCGACGACCTCCTTCATAAGGAGATAGCGTGATCAGCCAACGATGGTCGATTAGAGCAAAGCACACCACCAAAGTAGGCCGCCCAAGTCTACACCTGGGCAGCGCCGCCAAACTTTACTTACAGGCGAATTCTAAGCCGGCTTAACATACGCAACGACCTAGAAGACACCCCCAAAACAAGGTGTGTGACGGAACGGATATTTTTTTTCCTTAAATGATCCCGTCAGTCAGGACAGAAATAAACAGCCTGTACCGTAACTCAGAATATGCATACAACAATCATGACACGCAAACACAGGATCACAGATGCCATCTAGGACCCATATAAGATATCTATAAAAATATGAAGCGGAAGCCGATCTAAAAATCTGTCGAAGCATTCATATTCATACCCAAAAACTCATTCATGCATACATAGGTGTAATGGTTCATTTACAATTTGGTATATATATTCTATCAAGACTGCTTCCTCCGTGATAACTCCAAAAGTACTTTAATTCTTCAGGAATCCTTTAGATTGAGCTCTAGTCTTTCTCGTCACGCACAACTCTACAGTCTTGTTTGGAGGGGGAAAAACAGTAAAACAGTAAGCCAAGGCCCATCAAGGTACATACAGGCATGCAGTAAAACATATATGTAGAACAGAACTCAATAAAATAGGTACCGTTGAACATGAAGAAATAAATGTCATAAGGAAGTAGAATCACGATACAGACGTAAAATAGAAACGATCAAGCTTCAGAAATCAGAAATCATTGTACTCATATTTCAGAAAGCAGAAGTCGGTCTTACCTCCATATTTTACAGAAATATCATCTTTATCACTAAAGGACCCTACTAGTAGACTCTACTAGTAGACCCTACTAGCGGAGGGGGCGAATAATCGAGGATAGATTGTGTACATCTCCTCACAATCAACGACAATAAGTAGAACACATGATCTCACCTTACGAGATCCTTCCCTTATCCAAGGGGGCGCCGGCCAGAACAGAACAGAAGTTACCCTCCTATTATAACGCCCCGAAGAGGAGTGGACCACATATAACTCCAGGACAGAGTTATCCTCGATTACCACCATAACGTTCTAAGGCATGCCCGAGAACCTAATCTGACCGTATATCAATCCTGAGTCCATAATAACAGAAACAAAAACATTTTCTTCTGATCGTTTACTGAAAGCCATTTTCAGTATGAGTCAGAAACATCACTATTAATCCTTCAGAGATTGTGTACAGATATCTTAAGGCCGGTTCAAAATTCATATACTTCAAGCCGGTTTCAGATCACAAAACTTAGTTCAAAAATCATATACTTTAAGCCAGTTTCAGATCATAGAACTTATACATTTCATTACAAAGTCGGTTTCAATTTACAATACAAGTGCCGGTTTCGAAATCACAGTGCAAATGCCGGTTTCAAAATGCTCTAAGGTCGGTTCAACTTTCATGGGTAAATTTTCGGTTTCAAAATGCAGTTCAACTTTCATGGGCAAATTTTCGGTTTCAAAATGCGGTTCAACTTTCATGGGCAAATTTTCGATTTCAAAATGCGGTTCAACTTTCATGGGCAAATTTTCGGTTTTAAAATGCGGTTCAACTTTCATGAGCAAATTTTCAGTTTTAAAATGCGGTTCAACTTTCATGGGCAACTTTCCAGTTTCAAAATGCTCTAAGGCCGGTTCAACTTTCATTGGCAATTTTCGGTTTCAAAATGCAGTTGAACTTTCATGGGCAAATTTTTGGTTTCAAAATGCGGTTCAACTTTCATTGGCAAATTTCCGGTTTCAAAATGCGGTTCAACTTTCATGGGCAAAATTCCAGTTTCAAAATGCGGTTCAACTTTCATGGGTAAATTTTCGGTTTCAAAATGCGGTTCAACTTTCATGGGCAACTTTCTGGTTTCAAAATGCGGTTCAACTTTATGGGCAAATTTTCGGTTTCAAAATGCGGTTCAACTTTCATGGGCAAATTTTCGATTTCAAAATACGGTTCAACTTTCATGGGTAACTTTCCAATTTCAAAATGCCAGTTCAACTTTCATGGGCAATTTTCGGTTTCAAAATGCGGTTCAACTTTCATGGGCAAATTTTTGGTTTCGAAATGAGGTTCAACTTTCATGGAAAAATTTTCGGTTTCAAAATACGGTTCAACTTTCATGGGCAACTTTCCAGTTTCAAAATGCTCTAAGGCCGGTTCAACTTTTATGGGCAATTTTAGGTTTGAAAAGTGCCGTATAAATGCCGGTTTCACAGCTTAATACAAGTAAGGTCGATCGGTGGTCTTTATGAGAATGCAGAACAGAGCTTCCTTTAAACATTGGATTAACAAAAATTCTTCCTTAATTTAGATGATCAGAACAATATCATACATACTTTAACATAATTTTATCAAAGTCAGATATACTTGCATTTCAAATATGAGCTTTAGAAACAGGGAGTACACTTGCATAAACTTAAAAACAGGGGGTGTACACTTGCAATATTCTTAAAGCATGAACTTTAAAACAGGGTACACTTGCAATATCCTTAAAAATAAAAAGAGTAACGTTCGAAGTACACTTGCCTGACAACCGTTTGTCCACCCTTACCGACTGGAAGCTTTCTCTCCTCTACTTCTTACTGTTCTTCTCGCTGGTTGCTCGTGCTAACTTTCTTGGTCGAAACCGAGTATTTATAAATGAGGAGTTAGGTGGAGTAAGTGGGGTAAGTCACTTGCTTCGGTACCTCTTTTCAGAGGGTAGGTGGGAGTAAGTAGAGTAGGCTGCTTACTCTGGTACTTCTTCTTAGAGATTTGGTGGGGGTAAGTAAGGTGAGTCACCTATTTTGTACTTCTTCTCAGACGGTCAACGGGGTAGTTCACTTACTCTATTCAGTTGGGATCTAGTTGGGTTCTAACCAATCGGCAAAGTTGGTTCTTATCTTTTTTTTGTCCTTAATTTATTCCTGAATTCGGTAGTCAATTTCGGTTGGTCAATATTCTCTTCAAAATCGGCTAACCGGTCAATACCTTCGAATCCGGTCAACATCTTCAAAACCCGGTCAACACCTTTAAATCCGATCAACACTTTCAAATCCGGTCAACTTTTTATTATTCACTCCGGCCTCTTGCACTTCCATGAAGTGGTTCGGCCCTCAAGCGGCGTAAAGCCATTTCGGCTTCAAGAGGCACAAGGCCACTTCGGCCTTTATGCCGAAACACTCCGAATTGTAAACTGTATAATTACTCCGGATTTTATTCGTATACTTTACTCCGAATTTCATCCTTATCAAAACACTCCGGTTTTAAGTTGAAATCAAAATACTCTAATTTTAAGTAGAATATTTTATTTCGATTCTAAGCATTTTTGATTTCTGAACCTCACAAGGCGGGTGGCCAACTCACAGGAATCCTGCCCAATTGGCCGCCAAGAAAGGAAAGGAAGCAAAATACAAAGGCAAGAGCGTGTGACAAACACAAGGCTACTTGTATTATTGCTAAATTGAAAGATATATCATTGGATTCAAAATAAAAAAAACGAATAAATATACAATTGCAAAAGCTATGGAGGCGGGGTGGCCTTTGTCTGTCTCGAGGCTCCCCCACGAGGCTATCGTGACGCTGTACTGACCGGTTCGATAAATTGATAAGATCCACAGGAAAGTCAGGATCAACCAGCCGCATAATACGCTGGCTAATGTTGATCCCTTCCCATAACCGCGCCAGCATCATGCCCTCAACCTCCTGGGGACGGATACAGAGATTTAGGTCGTTCTCTAAGGTCACCATTTGCCCAACAAGTTGATCAATGCGCCTTTTAGCTCACTCATTCTCCTCTTTCAAACGGGCAACTTCAACTTTCAAACTCAAGTTGTCCTCCTCCACGCTCGCCAGAACAGCCTCCAAGGCAGCCGCGTCCTCACGGTGCTCAGCCCCCAGAGCTGCTAGTTTAGCATCGAGCCAGGCGATCTCTTTGTCCTTATTAGAGATCACCAGGTCTTTCTGCCTGAGTGTTTTAGCCATTGCATTCGATACTTTGTCCGCCTGCAAAAAAAAAAAAAAAAAGAAAAGGGGGTTAGAAAAGGCAAATTAGAAGACAACGCAGGCAACAGAATTTATATCTCCAAAATTCTCCATGCTGATCTATTGGGCCTCGCGCCCAGTTCCGACGCAAAAGGTGGTGAGCCAGGAAGGGGACCCACGTCAGCGGGGTTGGCGGTGACCTCAGCCATAAACTTTGCTATGGGATCCTCTGGAGTGTCCTCCCTCCAGGCTGGCTCCCTGGAAACGCCGAGGGACTCCAAAATCTGCTCCTGCTGCTCTGCCAGAATTACCACAACCGGCAATCCAACCGACGGCTCCTGCGGCCTAGGTGCCTCAATGAGTGGCTCCCGAGTCTACTCTGATGGCGCAGGCTGCGCCAGAACAACACCACCGCTCAACTTGGTCTTATAAGCCTCAAGGGCCACCTCAACTTCTACCCCAGATGTGGCGCCAACACCCGTAAAATGACTGGCAGAGAGGTAGTCAGGCCTAGAGGACGACGAAGAAGGCGCCACCGAGGCCGCCCTCTTTTGCCTTGGGCTGGGAGGACTTGAATTAGACGGGCAGGGACCAATAATGTTACCCTTCTTCCTTTTCTTTTTCTGTAAGACCTCCGGCGGCGGGATTCTCAACTTTTAGACTAGAGACGGAGTCCCCCAGTTGGCCTTCTTTGCCTCCACACAAGAAACCAAATGGTCTCTCCGGAAGTCCTTCAAATTCTTCTCTATCAGCTGAACCAACCACTCCAGAGACGCCGTCTCTGCCTCCGAAGGAGCTCCTATATACACCTCAGGCACTTGACCTCACTCCTTGGGTAAGGGTCAAGACTCTCCCACATTAACAAAAAAGAACCGGTTCTTCCAGTTCTTGAGGGAGTCGTAAATGACGGTGTTAATTTTGAGACCGCTGCGGGGAGACAAAGAGATCCACTCCACTCCTTGATTGATCTTAAAGATCTCCTTCACCATTGACATCGTCAACAGCCTCGAATGTTGACGAAGAAAAATGCAAAGGGAGCATAAGTACCTGACTGTGTTAGTATGAAACTGAGCGATAGGGACCTGAAGTGCCCGAAAAATCGACATCAGCTCGTCTGGGACTAGAAGGCGGAGCCCACTCCTCAAATAAGCTTTGTATATGGTCACGTAGCCCGTGGGTGGCAAAAAGGCTCTATCGTCCTTCCCTGGAATGCGGAAGGTGATCTCCCGCGGAATGTTGAACTCTACATACAGGACTTTCACGTCATTTTCTCTCAAAACGGAGGCGATGTCGGTGACGGAAGCCATGGTTAGAGCTAGGGTTTGTTTTCTTCTTCACAAACGGAACGAGGAAGACGAAGAAGCATGGAGGGCACAAAGAATTCAAAATGAAGCGGGCGGTTTAAAAACCCGTGTGAACCCAAAACCGTCTCGAAAACCTGCGCCATCATTGCCACCGTGTATCATTTCCCTAAAAGAAGGCTGTCGAATCAAATCCTCCGGCTCATTAAATACTGGGATCTTGAACGTACCACAATAAGGCATGTGGCCTGCTTTTCTGACAGGGCAGCTAATGACCAACGCTTCCTTCTCCAAGTTGCTTGAAAACTTCCCAAGAACGGTCAACGAATCTGGTTAATATTCTAGAAGTACTCAAAGCTCCTCTTCAGATGGGCAACGACTCCGTCAACAGAAACAAGCGCATCCCATCATAAACTTACTGGAGGCTGGAATCCTGACCACCAACATGGGGGGCTAGTGATGGGAGGCCCATAGCCGGTAGGCCCAATAAGAAAAGCGACCCAAAGTCTAGAAAAGTCTAGATGTGTGTTAGATGGTCAACGCGTTAGCGTTGACCGTCCGGCACACAAACAAACGGCCCAAGCGCTCCTTCAAGACAGTCAACATTTCTGTTGACCGAAAGTATTGTAGTAGCAGGCCGCGAAAAGATGTTAAACCTAATACGGGCCAGGCCTAGTTTGGTAGGCCTTCCCGTACACGACAAGCAATGACCCTTTTCCTAATTTCATGCTTTCCGTAAAGTTGATCTCCTCTAAAAAAAGGCATCAACAGAGTTAGTGCTCACCTTATGAGGAAGGTGCCAGATTCTCTCTCATTGTCAACAGTGGAGTCTAACGGTCACAAAAATACAAAAGGAAGGCAGATAATCTGGAGATCCACTCAGAAAGAAAACGATCCCATTAGATCACACTAGTCAAGCCTACCTACTCAAAGAAGGCCACCCGATGCCAGGCTAGGGATCACGCCTTTCTGGTCAAGGAAGGTCGCATTCCCCACTGCCTATATAAGCCCAGGGTATCCACTCTAAAAGACACCCTTTCTGATACGATCTGAACCACAAACGCAAATGCAAAATATAACACAGTGCTTGAGCATACTTTCTCTCAATTGCTCACCTTCCAATCTCACTCCAGCCTTCAAATTACAGAGACTTCTTCCGCTCTTTGAGAACCGTCCTCCAAAGCTTCCACGCTTTCAGGACACAGCTTCCACTCGTTCCTTGTGAACATCGAGCCGGAAATCATACTCTCAATGAGTCATGGGAACGTCTCTACATCTACAGGCCAACACTCCCGCCAATCTCATTCTCTCTCCTTTACTTATCAATCCACTTTTTTAAACGTTCGAAGGTTTGTTACTGACTTGAGTGTCGGAGTGTTTTCGGTGGGATAGTATCCCGCCGGCACCTGACCTCTTGTTTATTGTAGTCGTGTGCAGGATTCAGACTTTGTGAACGAAGCCGGAACCAATCAATCATATGAATCTGAATCTATTCAAAGTCAGATCCAGGTACGCATCAGTCCTATTGGCCAAATGAGCAAGGCAAGAAACTAAACATGCCAAAGTGAGATATTTCCTTAGATTGGCTAGTTATTACAAGGATTTGTGAAGGGAGTATTGTTGCTTCATTGATCAAATTAAACATGTGAGGATATAAAGTTAGAATGGTTTGATTGATATGAGCGAATTTCTAATAATTGATGAAAATATTGATTTTAGTACAAATTTTAGGGTTAAGTAGATTTATTATTCATTGTGAAGCTTTCCGAATAAAATTCGATTGTGCCTTAATGCAACACTGAAAAATGATCGTTTATGAGTTGAGCATGTTAAAACGTATATGCAAAAGTACCAAACCAGCGCATTAGAATGTGTAGTTGTTGTATTCACATTGAAGATTTGAAAATAATATTTTTATGTCAAGGAATTTAATACTCAAACCATAAGTTTAAATTTTTATTTTCTTATAAAGAACTGAATATATGACAAAAACATTATCATGTCCTTGATCTCAACCCTTGCGTCATAAAATTAAATTAATTATCTCACTGATAAAATCTAAAATAATATCGAGAAGTAAATCTAAAATTTAATATTGATAAAAGACTGAAAATGAAACAATGATTTTAGATCACAGACCCAAATGTCACATCTAAAAGTTGCTCCAAAAACTAACAATATAAGATATTAAATCATTCGTAAAGAAAAAGTATCCACACTAAATTGATAAATTAAAATTCATAAATCTACTAAACTACTGAAAAAATAACCGAAATTAAGATCAGACACCGATGTCATACGTTGCCAATATTTGAATACAACAAAATTCAAATAAACTAAAAACTAATAACATAATCATAGTTCTTTTTCTAAATATTAATGCATAAACTGATCCAAAAATTCTAAATCTAATATCTCAAACAGCTTTCCTTTAATCCAAATCACTTGTAAGTAAATATCAAGCCATCTAATGTGTATGGTTAGCAAAATAAAAGTAAAAGTAAGTTAAATACTCAACTAGGCATATATAATTT
>JAODPA010152446.1:0-38842 GCA_025585075.1 Nepenthes mirabilis
GATTAAATATATTTAAATATATTACGATAACATTAGTAGTTGGATTTGTCAGGATAAAATGATTTAACATTGAGAATATGAGAAACTTTTCTCAAAACAGTAAAATGTCAAGATAAAATTATAATATGAGAAAAGATAAAAAAAACCAGTAAAACCCTAATAAAACTTTCCTCAACCATGCCATTCAACTGCAAGAGATTGCAGAAGGAAGGAAATAATAAATTCAGATAGGAGAAATGCCTAGGGGTACTCGTATTCCGTTAGTCTATTATTGTGAACGTACATGGATGAAAACAGTGTAGGATTACATGTAGAATAATGGAGTAACCAGGCTCCTCGGCTGATCTCATGGTAGTACGGCCTAGATGCCGCGGTTTGGGCAGGCGTTTGCAAAGTGTGAAGGATCGCCACAACTAAAGCACCTTCTGCCAGATTGAGGATCACCGGTTGCCAACACAGAAGCCATATCAGCCCCACGCGAGCTGCTGCGGTGGGTCTGACCCCGGCCACCCCTTCTCGTAGAGCTAGACGCTGAGCCACCAGCATTCGCACGCCCACCGCTCAATACTCCGGCGCTATGGTTGATGGCATCCGCCCACCTATTTTGCAGGCAACAGAGAACAAATTGGTAAAACCATTAAACTAAAGTTGATTCACTGACTCTCTCACTTTTTCCATTGTTTCTTTCTTCGAGGTGTAGTAGTTGAAGATTTAATCCTAATAACTTAGATGGTTGTATTATAAAAATGATCTACCGCAAGATAATAGATTGTCATAATCTAGGATGCCAGGGATTTAAGAGATTAGCAATAATAAAGTAACAAACAAATCATATAAAAGATACCAATTTCATCTGAAAAATACCTCAAGGGATAAAACTACAGGTAAGGAGGAGAGATTTGACTACCTTTAAAAATAAGGTCACAAGAGGAGAGAGTTTAAAAACGGCTACAAAAATTGTATTTCCAAACTCTTTGAAAGCCCATATAACTAAAAACAAGATATAATTAGAGAAAATGATGGGTCCACAAACAAATCTATGCTACGAGGAACTTCCTCTTCTAACACTTTCAGACTGCCCAATCTTTTCAAGTCAGGTCATTGAAACGGGCCGATTATATAAAGTGAACTTTGGTCAGATATAACATAAGCCGTATAAAATCGCCAGAGCAAAATTATTACAGTTGGAAATAGGAGAAAGGATTCAAAAATGAGAGTTGCTAACAGCACTCATGATATATTCTCTTCACAGACAGAATCTAATTGATGTTAGAAAACCTTCCTTTAGCATATGAAAGCAAAACCCCCATTTAGGAGAGATCAGAAAGCAGACAACTGCAACATCTTCGTTATACTCTGGCATAAAGTTGCTAGTAAAAGACATAAATTTCAGAACCGATCAAATGCTACTCCAAGAGTGAATCAAGCAAATATCATTAAGAGACAGCCTCACTAAATCACATATCTCAACTCCAATTCATCAGTAAATTGGTCTCATGAAAACCTTAACTCTATTTATTGTTCCAGCAAATCTTGAACAAAAAAAGATTAATAACAGCGTTGTGAATATTAAACAACGGTTGGTGTTAGAAGTTGGTTTTTTCATGGTTGTAAGAATCACTTTTTAAGCACCGGAAAGAACAAAGATGTGCTCCAAGTTCTTGGGCTGTTGAACAAATGAACTTCCTCCACCCTTTTAGTCAGTTTGCAGTACATATGCGATATTCTGTTGCTTGATTTGGAAACCTAGCTCGAGTAGGTGGAGCTGGTAATAGAGTGTTTGGTCAATGATTTTGAGTTTTGGGACTAAAAAAGCTTGTTGATCCAAATAAATCACTCTCATGGTCTCTCTTCACCCTGCCCTAAAACTAATCAACAGCACAACACTCATTTTGCTTCACACGGAAGAAGGTAGTTTGTATTGCCAGAAAAAGCCAAAGAATCAACAGGTCACAGTTTTTAGTACAACTTATTCAAAGAAGAATAAGCAACAGAAGGAAGCCATAGTGAAAAGATGTTTTGGTAAAGAGAGGACTGGCTTGACAAAGAAGATAACTAGATTAAATTGAAAGGAAATATTCACCTCGAGGCTATTTATATTCCTCCATGTTACGAGAAATATTTACAATCCAAGAAACAGGAAAAACAAATTCTGTCTAAAGAAATGTGTTGATTGTCAAGTTAGTTTGGAAAGTGTGCACACACTTGCCCAAATTTAGGTTACTGCTAAAAGGAAGAAATCATGTATTTTTGACTGTCTTTCTGTAATGTACATGTATTTGATTTGAAAATTTATGCCCTTGCTAGTGTCTGGAGAGAGTTTGGGCAAAAACAAGTACTATTTGTCTAGCATGCAAGAAAGAAAAGACAAAGTATAAGTCTATATACCACCAAGAGGCTGTGCAGGAAGGTTGGGAGACGGGAATGAATATTGGAGGCATCTCAAATTCAGACTGTCATCTCTAAAACTCACCCATCAACAATCGCATGTCCAATATAAAATACCCATAAAAGAATTACATTCCAATAAGAAAGTCAAGAGTGACATACATGAAGAAGTTGCACTCCTGCAGTTGACAGGAATAGAACCTTCGTCCCTTATTATTCGCGGTGTTAGCAGTACGAAGAACACAGGATGCTCCACATGAATTACAAGCAATCGAAGATTCGCCTGCAACAATGCAATCTTTACAAGTATGATATGCAACTAACAGCAGAAAATTGCTCAAAAATTATGCCTCGGCCAACGACAAAATTGTATCTGGTGAATAATTATCAGGTGTTGGGACAACTGATTCTCGATTGTCCTTAAAATGCACAGAAAATCAGATATTAATGCCCCCTATGGTGCTTTGACTCCATGAGTCTTTGCACGTAAATAATGAATAAACAAGTTGGATTTCCAACGATTTATATTGTTGTCTTATTGAACATTTTGAATGAAATAATACTCATCACAATTGATGGACAACTAAAAAGCACCCGACATTTTTTCCGGGCTAGCGTGGTAGTGTCAACACTTATTGGAACCAACACCTGGCCAATTCTTTTAGACACGTTTTGGAATATCTTACTATCATTTTCCTTTTCGACACTAATACGTTTTGACATATTTTGAACACGATAGTCTATTTTATAATTCTTTAAAATGATATTTTCAATATAAAATTAAAAATTCGAGTTATTTGGTAACTTCGAAATAATTTAAAACGTAACCTCCTATTGTCTACTTTTTTGCATATGTGAGTATCCTATAATGTAATTCCTTTATATTAGCTCTTTCAAGTAAAATTTATGGGTGATGAAACAATAAATATACATTAGTATTTTTTTATGAAATATATTCTCATATCTATTAATAATCTATAAATTTTAGTTAAAATGTTCCCAATATAATATACTCTTTTTAAAAAAACGAGGTGTTGGTGTATCAATGTCGATGTCGTCTCATATCGGTATTCGATATCCATGCTTCTAGTATTACTTGTGACACATCATGACCATGCGTGCCATGCACGTGTAGAGGGTGGATGCAAGTGACGGCAACCAAAATGCATCACTCATCACTTTGGTCTTGTAAATAGATAGATAAATAAGAGATAGCCCCTCGATTGATTAGGGCTAAGCTATTATCATTTATATAGTGTTATTTATATACAATGTAAATCATTAAATTACCCTTATAAGGAATACACCACAAGGAATAACTTTCAATATATTCCTCTTGTATTCCAACAGAATCTTATCCTTATATTCTATCAAGTCTCTCACATGTTGAGGAATCTTACTCTTAGCTACTATCAAAATATTTTCAAACAATAATTAAATTGAGTTAAAAGATAATGAGTGAGGGTGATTGGGGTGGCAGAGAATAACATACCACTTCGGGTATTCATCCCTCGAAGCCTACCACGTCCAGATTGTGAAGCCTGAGGACAGTCATTTGAAGAATGTCCTGTCTGTCTGCAGTTTCCACAGACACTACCGTGCCTCGCATTACCTGCTGGAATATTGCCAGAAGGTGTAGTTGATCCCCGACCTCTTGCTGAAAAGGAACTTAGTATCAGTAGTAGCCACATTACACATACAATAATAATAATAATAATAAGGATTTCGGTCTCACTACGTAGGGTCAGCTATACAAATTTAATTTTTTCATTCAACTTGATTTAGTACAATATCTTTCGAAAGTAGAAGTAATTTTTGTCATAACAAGGTGGGGTGAGGATGGCTAGATGGTGTGAACTAATGGAAAATTTATCACATTATCTCTTGAATAGGCAGTCTAAGAAAAGCCAAAACTTTAAAGCTTCCTAAGTTGTATAAATAAAATTCAATGCAGATCAAATCAAGACACGAGTAATCACCACAATGAAATGATTAGCTCAAAAAGAGCAAATGACTCCAACAAGATGCCTATGCCAACCATCTTGTGTTGAAGTGATAATAACAATATATTATTCATAGAACCAGCAATAGTTGCAGTATTAATCACCAAAAAAAAAAAAATATTGGAAGTGTAAATCTCTTAATAGATGTCTAGTTAGAAAACATAATATTTATCCATTTCATTGCCAGCTATTGACCATGAATTCCAATAACGAGTCCATATTATTTCCTTTCCATTGTCAGACTGTAACACAGAACAACAAAGACTTAATACTATAAGCGTGGTAGGTTATATGAATTTATTTTTGCAATGAAGAAATAATTTTAAATTAATATTGTCACCTCACTCTAGGTTTTTCTCTACTCGTCTCTTTCTTTATTTTTTTCAATCACGACTAACTTACATTTTTTCACAAATATTTCATATAACCAATATTTGAAGTGTCAGAACCACCTTAAATATTCTTCCCAGATTATCTTCAATGGGCACAACTTCTACATGCTATGGGTATAATCATTTCTGATCTCAATTTTTAGTGAGACCCTCCCCACATCCATCTCTTTTTTTTTTTTGTTGGGGGGGGGGGGGGGGTTGTTGTTAGTACCTCATCCATTTTTCACCGTAGCAAAAAACAAGCATATTACATACCTGGCAGGCTAGAAAGATTGCGAGAACCGGTACCACATATATCTATAAGCTGTTTAAGTGTCTCATCACAGCCACCAATGCAACCTGACAAAGATATACAAGAATAAAGTGGTAATTAAATTTCCAACTATAATCTAAAAGGTCATCATAGAAGAATGCATGGCACTTCACTCTGCTTATATACTGCAAATTAATATTGATACCCCCTAACTCTGGTTACCGTTACCTGAGCAAGCCCTGAACTCAGCTTTCCCCAGATAAACACAAGTGAAGCATCTAAATAATTGGTTTAATTTCATGATAACAAGGTTGCAAAATGATTTCTCAAATTTAACAAAAACAGAGAACAAATTCTCAGTAAATGACTACCAAAGCAAATGTCAAGGATTCATTTTGATCCGGTTAAGGAAATGCAATTGGCCAGAATTTTTCGATAGAAATTAACTTGTTGTAGAAGGCCAATTTGCCTCATGTCGGTGAAAATAACCGTGTCAATAGCAATAAGGAAAGTTTCAAAGAGACCAACATATACTCAAGGACAACCAAGTTTTTAAAATACAAGAAATAGACAAGCATGGCGGCAGTATTGTGCGAATAGTTTATATTCTCCAAGATTATTCTAGCTTCAGTATTGCTAAACCCCTGAAGGAATGTTTTTACTCAGAAAGTATAGGATATCAAGTTAGTTGCAACTTTCTATATTGGATACTGCAACAATCAAAAAATGAAATAGGAATCAAATAAACAATTTACAACTAGAGTTATTTGAACATCCATAAGCATACCACAATTTCAGGGTTTAAATCATATAGTGCGACAAAACATAGGTGCTAACCATACCTAAGTGGTCGACATTGTAATTTGGCGGTATTTCAAGTCGACGGAACTTGAACTGGATCATGAAAACTGGTCCTATAAAAGGTTATATCAGTTAGAGAAAAGCAAAACCATACACATTGTAAAATGAGTCATCCTACCTCCATAAAATAAGAGACAAAAAAGAGACATCAAATTGCATCTCTGACATAGAGACATCTCCATGGAGGAACTATAAATATTAAATGACAATTTAAATTCAAGGAACCTGGGGAACAAGAGCTGCAAATATTAGTAGTTACAGCAGCCTCTGATATAGATCCCGGAAGCCAGACAACATTCCTGCACTGAAAGGCAAAACAATTTCTGGTAGCAGCTAGAGGTAACAGCACCGCTTTCCAGACCAAAATAATAATAATAAAATGAACTTCAATTTTGGGCAAGGAGAAAATAATGAAACTCAAATAAGGCACAAAGAAAGGCAGCAAGAATTGGGTCAAACAAAAGTCGAAGATTTGCAGTGGCTCTCATTTCCTCCTGTGAGACCTAGCAGTAAGGCCACTCAACCCCTAGGAAGGAAGAGCAACATTGCAACCAAACTACCCCGCCCCAGAGAGACAAAGAGAAGTTTGTGACAGTCTTAACAAGTTTTGAAGCAGTAGACAGGGAATAGGATCTCAGTTCTGCAATCGTGGTAAAAATAAAGATGCTTCAAAATAAGGCCATACTAGAATCAGAAAACAAGCAGATATTACTCGTCTTCCTCAGGAATTCTTGACACTGACAAGGTCCGCAATGGAAATTTGCAACAATCTATTAGCATCCAGGAAACTTGTACTTACCTGAGGAAAACCCAAGCATCCGACCATGAAATTCCCATCCTGCCAACAAGATGGATAAAATTGGAAAAACACGGAGCACCATTGTTACCTCTATGATATACAGTTTAGCGGTGAAAGCCTTCCAAACACTAAACTAAGTCATGTCAGGACAGCAATAACATTATGTACAGAATTTAAGATGAACTTTCTCATGTTTGATGCTCTTAGTGAAAACTGCTAGGCTTCTGTGCAGATCTTTTGATTGAACTAGTAATAACATATTGCACATAAATCTTTATGATGAAAAATGTCACTCTTTTAAGTGCATGTACAAAGGAAGTTAGCATCTTGCTGCAGCTGGAATCATTTATTTGGGATGTGGCTAAAACAGACCATGCACTGTTCCTTGATACAATGACCAAGTATCCTAGAGCACCCTTCATTGGGTGAAAGTACTGTTAACAAATGCTACTATTCGATGATCTTGTGATCTCAACTGTGTGCTATAGTTGACATTGTCAATCGTATACCAAGAATTCAAGTTTACATCAAATATATGGGTATATCAAGAGATTGGAAAGATCCCATCCACACTGCAGTGAGCATATGTTTTTGATGAACAAATGGCTAGATGGGCTCACACAGAAGCACAGAAATGGAGTATTTAATATTAATAGTAAGGTTGCTCTATAATAACCTATAGATTACACCGTCACAAATTCAACCACGGATCTTTTTGTAATGTCGGTAATGTTGTGTACATATAACCATCCTTAGAGTCCACAATGCAGGAAGTCTCGTGCAGTGGGCTACACTTTGCTTTTGTTAGCTTGGCAGCTGAGCACAGGGCAGTGATATCTACACGAAACTAAATCATAATGTTACCAGTTTTAAAGAAGGCCATGCTATTAGGAATTATAAAAATTCACCCGGTGGTTTACAGGCATAAGATCCATCACAAGTTCACAACTGTAATGCAAAGGTAAAAGCTGCACACAGCATTTACACAACATATTATATGTGAAGTTGTTTTCAAATAAATGGTAAATAAGGTTTTTGAGAAATAGAAAAAACATGGGATCTCCACAGACATTTCAATGAAACAAAATCACAAATAAGGCAAGTACTAGCAAGCAACCATTTCAATTACAAAAATACGTGTTTAGTTACCTACCGGTCTTCGTTTGAGCACCATATCAGACTGTTGGCATACCCCACATTGCCGCACAATATCCGCAACTGTCTGTTGCTCCTCAATCCCAGATCTGCATATTTACAACATAACAGTAATATAACATGGTCTATGTTGGTTATGAAAGCCAAAAATCAAAGGGTACCTCTCAAAGAAGAGGTCCATAGCTTCGAAGAGTTTAATTTTGTTAAGCCTAGCCTGTAAATATTTCCATGAAGAACAAAATAGATCTAAACATATGGGAATAAAGATATATAGGCATAAAAATCTCTCATCTAGAAATAGTACTATAACGATATTAAACGAAGTTGCTTATTGCCTTATGGTGGTATAGAACAAAAAATGAATATATTTGCAATAACTCACATCCAAGAAACAAGCTTTCATCTGCTGCAAACAAGCAGCCAAAACTTCGCCTTTTTGCTTTGTCCCCATTCCAACTGCTTTCATATCACCTTCCATCATAGATCGCAAAAAAGGCTTCCACAACTCATATCTGAAAGGAAACAGATATTCTGTCTGATTATTATCAAAAACATTAAAAATACAGTATGAAGTGTCACTGCCCTCCAGATCAGTTACATGATAACAATGTCAACTATACATGACACTACTTTTCAAAAAATCAATGGCGGAATTGCCATTCATAACATTGTATGCTAAACCAATAATTAACCAAAATATTTCCATGTCCAGTTCATCGGTGCTTTTGCTGTGGTTTCTATGCCCTTCCCGGATTAATGCCAATGAGGTAACAAGGATCAAGTCAGATCAGCTAAGAAAACTGGAGGTGCAGAGTTATACCAAAATTAAAAGTTGAAAAGCCACCTACTCACCCCATGTCATCATATGCCATCACGAGTGCCTCACCCTGAAATGTTAAAAATAAAAAAGAGGAGAGCTAAATAAAAAGTACACAAAAAAGATTAAAACAAAAAAAAAAACATATTTCCAAATGAGCACCATATTACTTGTAGTAAAGTACAGCCTAATTTCTCTTTATGTGATTAAATGAAACAATTAACCATGCCTACAATACTTCAAAGTGATGAAGAAATTAACTCAAAATATATTTTCAATAAACAGAGCTCACTAGATTTACAATGCTTAAAGCATTGAAGAACAGAGGCAATGCCAGAGAAAGTTCATATCACCAAAGCTTGAATGCATTATTTATTGGATATGGATCATCACCAACATGTTTAAATGTGCATAAACACATGAGTTACCTGGACCACTGTTCCCAGAGATTGGAATTCTATGAGAACATCTCAACACATAGACTTGGATGCCCAATACTTGAAAGAATGAACACAACCAATAATTCTCACATCTTGACACCAAGGTAATGAAATGTTTAGCCTACCAGCGTACTCAAGGAACCTAAGCAAGCAAATTACACAGCAAATGACATTCCTGCCCTCCCCTCTTTTGTCCTGAGCATAGTTAACAACTGACTCAGGCCATCATAGAATCAATCATCAATAATTGACAGGCAAAACATTTAGCTAGGAGCAGCTCAAAAGCAGCCAGAAGTAAGGCTTACATGCAGCAAGCTTTGGATCCCTCTCTTTGCAATTTCCAGATGGAGGAGCAAGTTGCAAGAGATTGTACAGATATAATTATTTGACATAAAAGGTGGTGCATGTGGAGGTTTCTAATGAAGCTGTTCTCAGTTATGGAGGTAAAATCATACACATCCCAGTCATCCAGGTTCCATCAGAGAGAATTTTCTTCTAATACAGTGAGCTATACCAACTAACATTAAGAATAGACTCAATCCCCTTCTAGAAACATCAAATATAACCGATAACAGATCTTTATGCTACTCATATTCCTTAGACAGCCATTTTACCAGAATATGGCAGTTGCAACTAGAAAAGATCATTATCCAATGTAAGATGAAATAGACTGGTCTTGGAAGTGTAACAAGAAATGACTGGATGGTTTGGCATCCTTGGCGTACCACACTGCTCTAGCGGCTCAAAATCTGAAGTTGACAGACAGAAGAATGCACAGCACCACATGAAGGGTCCACTTAAGAACCCCTAACACTTGTTATGCATTAAATGAATTAGAACCATATCAAATGATGCCAATATGTAAGTCAAGGGTCCATATAAGACGCCTAACAATTTTCATCTTCACAACTTATCTACAATGTCAAAAACACTAACCACTTCCACGGGCGCATCAAGCAACCCATAAAGTGTCCTCCCCACAAAAAAAGGAAAGAAATAATAGAAATGCATCTCCTTGATGACTGAACACCTTGCTCTAACCCTCTGATGCACACCCCAAAAAAGGGCCAGCTTGAAGGGAGAAAATGATGAAAAAGAAAAAAAAAAAAAAAAAAAGCTGTTCTTTTAAGTTATTCTTCATATTTCTCTCCAACCCAAAACCATAAAATTCTAGTACTATATATGTGCAAACTATAATGATGATGGTTATGACCATGATGACAATAAAGTGTGACAACTGGCAAGACATATCCATCCACTTGTTTCTAATTCAAGAGCAACAAGACAAATAATATTGATGTGGAGTTTGTAAAAAAAAAATCAGTCGATATGCAAAATATCATCTGATATACAAAATATTAACTGATATATATCGGTATTGACTCCCGTTACAACTACAAATTTGTGATATATCATTGTATTGGTAATATATCGATTAATATTTTTCTATTAGGTTCTAATTAGTAGAAAAAAAATTTTGCACCAAATATATCTGATAACAATACGTATCATTGGGTATGGACAATACCTATAAGGCAATGACCAATATTAATATTAATAATTCTATCCATGATGGGAAGTGAACTATGCGAACAAAGAGACAGTAAATAAAAAGAACAAGCTACAAATAATATGAAAAAGAAACACTCCATAAAAGATGGCACAAGATGACTGACAAGATTAGTGGGTGAAAAACGAGTGTTTGCATCCTTGGTTGCATAAAATCGATCAAGCAGCTTTTTGATATGATCATGCATTGTAGCATCAGTTCCGATTCCAGCCTAAGGAGAAAGAAGATTAAATGAGCATATCCAAATTTTGCAATTAGTCATCATTGAATGGTCACACATTAAAATCTCAAGTCTTCCTCACCTTGTCCATGCAACTTAGCAAATCAGATTCACTTAAGAGCGGCGGTGGCCTTGTAACTCCTGAATCCAGAGTCAATGTTGTTGGGATAAACTGCGCCAATATCATCCATAAGTCCCAACAGTGTTCTAAACAGTTTCCCAATGCATTTTCCAGGAAAGGGGCGAAACAGGAAAATGAGGATATATAGGAATATTTGTAAATAATACAATGACTAAAATACCATTACAAAAAACATATACCACAAGATATCCAATAGCATATTCTAACACAAACAAGCAACATATTCTACACTCTCTTTCAAGTTGGGGCATAGATTATTGATAATTTGATCCATTAAGACGTTGATCAGTTAGTAGAGATGACAAAATAAAATAGCCTCAAAATTAGCACTTTGGGATGAACTTGTAGCAATTCGATTAACACCGAAATTAGAAACACACAAGCATATTAGAAGATGAAAAATCGGACAAGCTTAGGAGAAATCAAGAAAATTCCAACAAACAACCAAGAAAATGACCAACATTCACTAGAAATCTTAGAGGATCATCAAGTCAACCCCCAAGATTAATAAGCAATGAGGCAAACACACAACAAAATGGAGAATCAATCAATCGACGCCAAACTTAGGTTTTCTAAGAAAAGCTTAGGCGGTTGAATTTGTGCATTAATTGGGGATAATGCATCATCAACCCCAAACTTTTGAGCATCGATCGACCCCAAACTTTTGGGCTCTGTTCAGGGAGAGGAAGCACATCATCAACCAGCAAATTTTTTTCACCAATGGCAGCAGCGGCTAAAGTTAAGAAGTAACCCACTCTTATACCATATAATATTACAAAAGAAGATGCCAAGAGAAAACCCCACACAATAGGGTTTAGTCATATTCACACATTTTAGGGATATTTACAAATAATGCACTTATTAAAATATCCTTATAAAAGGAGTATGCCACAATATATCTAAGAGCATATTCTAACACTAACAAAAGGCACATTATAACAATATCCATTGGTATTTCTGGTGCAAGAAACACTGCTTGTGAGGCAACAGATTTTTCCTAGTTCTAGTAGAGCATGAACCTCAGGAGCAGGGGGTTGACTAAAACTTCTCATGCCCACTTGCCAGGAGATTACCAACAAACATTTATCTTAGCGTAAGAGTTAGCAACCAAAGCAAAGGAGTTGAAAAATATTAGATATTAGTGGGGATGATGAGGAATCATCTGTCGATGGGGCCAATGTATAACATTTTACTTTGGAGGGTCAAGGAATCAAAAGTTTGGGAGTAGGGGGAAAGGCCTCTCTTGTCCACCCTCTCTCCCTGTCCATTAGCATTATTTGTGGGAAAGTTGACCCATTGCAAGGATTACCTGCAATGAGGAACACCCTGAAAATGGCACTCATGTTTGAAGTGCCTACACCTAATAGCAAGTAGACAAATGCTCAAGCCCTAGAGCATTTAGAGTGAAGAAATATAGCAGGATCACTATGCTTGGACCAGATGACCACATTGGAATCCCTCATGTCAAGATCAAGTAACAAAATTTAAACATCTCCATGATGGGTCAAGAATGATTAATTAATAATAAGAAGTTTTGATAACTGGAAGCAACTTTGATACAGTAACTAAATAGGAAATTTCTAATCAATGTGTCATAGATGAAAATATGGGTCGGAATGTGCAGCGTGATCGTTACAAGATGCCCGTGACACCACAACAACCCTTATGTTTCATAACACATCCAATTGGGGACAAAATAATTGTTTATGTCATATCAAGTGACAAGAGGAACATGAGCAATAGGAACATGAACCTTATTAAAATAATTGTTTACGTCATATCAACAACCCTTCGGTAATATTTCATCCTTATGAGCCGAGATAATTCCTTCTAAGTCAACTGTCCTTTAGAATAGAGTTAAATCACATCTTTATCCACTATCGAATAAGGATTAACCACTCTGAGAATCAAGAATGTATAAACACAGTATAAATTCAAACAGGACACATGGATATGAAAACATGAGCAAGTAGGAAATGGCAGCTAGGTGGTGGAGTTGGCAATTCATGAGAATCACAAGTGATATCTCCATGCTCTCTATTCTTTAAAATGACCTTAATATATCCATATATTTATAGATGATTTTATCATCAAATTTGATTTATATTCGGCCAAGTGCATATAACTAAATAAACATTATAAAATTACAAATCAGCTAAGATAATCGCTATAATATAATGCACGGTTAAATAGTAAAAATCCTCTATTTTGAAAACGTAAGCAAATTTGGGATCTGATGATGGTCATTTATAAAATAATGAAGAAGGTTGAAAATTTAAACCATCCACAATTTACACTCTCATCATCCTGGTCATCAGGACAACACCACTAATTGCCTTTTGTCAAAAGATAGAAACATGCTACAGTAATAAGGAAATTTTGTTTAGCAGGAGCGGGCTGATTCAAAAACATGAAAAGTGTAGTGCGTTGCTAACTTTCTACTCATTGGGTAAATGCAGTGGATGGAAACCTTCTTAGCTAACAAGATTTACACGCAATAATGTTACGGATGTCAGCCAAGAATGCAATCTACTGATTTATAGTGTAATAATTATAAATATATTATAATTATAACTTTCTTATTTTAGGCATAAATTGATTGGATGGCTGATTCTGAGCCTTGTAATATGCTTTGGCTGAACTCTATATCAAGAGAACCCAAAAAGTGGAGAACACTTGTTAGGTCTATTTTATTGACTTCCTTCTGTAACAAAACTTGATTCCAATCAAGTTATATTTGAGCCTTTCTATTTATTATTTATGATCAATCGTGCTTTAAGACAATCTCTTCAATTATGGAAATAATTGATTGCATAAAAACGCTTATATGCATTTAGAAATGTGGATCCATACATGAGGAACGCCTGAAAGGCACTCATGCAAAGTATCCAGCAATTCTACTCAAAAATCACACATGAAAAGCGCTCATGCACACTTAGCAGCAGCTCCATGCATGAGGAGCACACATGGCAAATAACAACAGCTCCATGAATGATCGGTGCATGAATTGCGCATGAGAGACAAACATGTACTCGGACGTTTAAACTAGTATTTGAATGCCAATATAGAAATTTTATTGTTCTGTGTTTTTACCCTAACTTTCAACCTCACTTAAAAAATGGCTCCTTTTTTTAACCTAGTCATCACCCACTTGAAAAGTGAAGAGAAGAGTTAGTGAAGTGAGTACAAAAAGGAGAAAACCTTTTTCCAATATTTAGATCCAAAAAACAAGGTTTTCCTATCCCAAAATCATTCTGCCACCATCAAATATCTATTCCAAACCTGTGAGTATTCGAAGTTCCATTAGTGGCTTGGATTTTTATAAGTGTTGGCTGTTCTTGAGACGATGAAATAAACGCCAAAATAAAATCGAAAGGTCATTGATTCTGTTGCCAAGGCACAAATTCGTGTCCTTTGGTATGGGTACTTTTTAGAAAGAAGTTGGCTAAAGATTAACACTTCTGTATCACAATGTTTTTAAGTTGCTTTTCCATAGTTGATTTATTTTAATAGGCCTGAGAAGCTCGAAAATTGTATGGTTATTAAAATTTTCTTACGTTAACATATCGTTTATTGATTTATTTCTACACTTTGTTTATTACTTATGTTGGTGATGTTGAATGAATTAGATTGTCAATTTATATTTGCAACATTTAAAGGCAAATATTCTTTACGTGTATTGAACAATTTCATAATTTAAAAGCTCGCATTATAAAAGATCAAAACTGTAATCGTCAAGGACTACCTAATTTTTTTAGCAATGAGCATTCAATTCAATTGATATGGTATCAAAGGCAAGATACTAAAATTTGAATTTTTTCGGCATTTCTTGGTGTTCTTGGTTACCAAATTGAACATGGTCTGTCAAGGGAGGAATGTCTTTGCGACTTTCCATATGTGGAGGTGATTTAGCCACCCTAACATCACCTCATCATGGCAGTCGGCGCACATCATCGTGGTCGTTAGCACTTATTTTGGTGATTTCAGTATTTCCCGGTGTGTGTTCTTGCTATTTTCCTAGCTAGTGCTTGACCTCAATCATTGTCGGCGCTTATCAAAGTGTCGGCAGTTGCTGGCGGTTGATTAGCTTTTATTGACGATTCATCAACATCAATGAAACATAATGTGTAATCTATTCCTTGAAACTCTGTGTTGTTTGTGGCAATGGGCTTGTTCTTCAACAAAAGATCATTCCTTTTTTTTTTCTATATCACATTTGACTGCGAAAGGACTATTTCCCTTTGTGCCAAAGTTTTCTATATCAGGAGGCATGTTTGGAAAGAGCAGTTTGTGAGGCTGTACTAATTCTTCAGCATAAGGGTATTTAATTTTTTGATTATATTTCTGGTTATATTAACCATACGTTCAAGCAACTCAAATTTCTTTGGAAAACAATTCACCGTTAGAAATTATTCTACTTAGGAATTTCAATTTCAACTATTTGTCACATGAAAAGGAACTGTGGTGCCGCATAGATGAGAGTAATGCTCCTATAGAAGCTTCGAAATTAGCCAAATGGATGACTAAAGATGCCCGAGTGACAACATTCCCTCTTTGCAATTAAAAAAGTCTCGTCTTGAGATCAGATGTCATTGCTCGACTACTATCAGATCCATTGGTCCCCTCATCATTCTTAACCTGAGGCCACATAGAACTGCTAAAAATATGTGAGAATATCTAAAAAAGGTATATCATCATGACAATACCATCCATTGTTTTCAATTGGGACATGAAATGTCTCATTATACTCAGGGGGATCTCTCTATTAAAAATAATTTTTTTAGATTCCAAAACTTATAAATAAAATTTGTTGACGTGATTTATATTAAGGTACCTAATGAATCTCTCACTATTGTTCAAGAAGTTCATGAATAGAGCAAGCGAGATTAATTTTTGAATAAGCTAAGACTTAAATTTGAGGTAACTTGCTCAAATCTAACGAATCATGACCTTCTCCATCTTTGGATGTGCGTTTTGGGGAGTTACTTAAGGAAGAGTAACATCTTGCCACACAGGTCTCTTCCAACAAGACGAAAGTCATCTTATGAAAGTATAGAGTATGTAGCTCACTGGAAAGGCAAAGGTATAGATATGCAAAAGGTTTAAAGCTTCAGTTACAAGAAATACAGGCATATTGCTGCACATTGCGGAAAGAAATCTTGCAATTACTGCAAAAAGGACATATTATCAAATAATATCTTACCCGTCCCTAACATTGACAAGTTAACTCCTATAAAACGGCAGCTGATCAAGGTTCAATTGGCTCCTTTTCTTTTGCAAATTCTACTGTACAAGGTGATCAATCTATCCTTAATCCTGCCATTGTTCAACAAATGATCATTTTAACCTTCTCAACCTTAGGGTGCCAAGGTAACGGTGCATCATTATTATCTTGGTTGTTGATTCTATAGCATCCAATCATATGACTAGCTCCCTTGATATTCTTAGCAATGTTCAGGCATACCATAGGTCATCTCATATTTAGATTGGTAATAGTACTCGATTACCTATTCCTTCCATTGGAAATATTAATTCTGCAATCAATGATATTTTCGTATCTGCTAGTTGGTTGATAACAAGTGCAATGTTTGATTTTCTTATGATAGTGGTCTTGTGTAGAATCAAATGTTGGAAAAGATACTTGCGAATGCAGCTAAAGTTGGACATTTGTTTCCCCTACATTATCTAATTTTTAATTTTATTTCATTAGCCTATACTATGGTAAATAATAAGGGAAAAGTATGGCACAAACATTAAAATCATCCTAACATATTGTTCTATCTCATTCAATAAACTTTAGCTTTTTTGGCAATAAAAATCTATTTTCACCCCATTTTTCTTTTGATTTCTCCACATCATGGATTCAAAGTGGTTTTGTATTCATTCATAGGAGATATAGTGCCTTTATTACAGGATTATTAATACATCAATGAAGTTAACTTAATATATCATTTTTTTTAAAAAAATATCAACCGATACAATACATATCAGTGAATATATATCAGTATTGGGAGCCCTTAACACCAATATTTTCAGATACAATAACAATATCACGATGTGTTTCTGCATCAAACGAAATTTCGATATTTAAAATATCATCCAATAAAGCTAATATTTGCTCGATATATCAACCAATACAACCGAAATATTGACCCATATGACCCTACCAACTTATGATTTTCAAAAGATTTTTTTCTTAGTCTAACATATATGACACCGAGGCATATTTTCCAATAGTGATATGACCGCGACAAATACCGACATTTTTATGTATACTCCACATACAAATTGTGTACGAATAACTCTCTTTCATTCTGTTCAGTTCGTAGTCAAGTTGCATAGAGCTTTGATCTAATTTACAGTGATATGTAGGGTATTGCTCCTATCATACCTAATGCTTACTATAAATATTTTGTGACGTTCATTGATGATTAATGTAAGTATATATGGATTCACCTTCTTTGCTCTAAATTAGAGGTATTTTCTTTCTTAGAAAGTTATAGCCTACGTCAAAACACAATTTTCTTCTAGCATCAAAATATTAATATCTAATTCTAGTGAAGAATATAAGTCTCATGAGTTTCATGCTTTTCTCCAACAAAAAAGGCTTAGCTTCTCAAGGCTCATGTCCTTATATATCTCAACAAAATAGTGGAGCCAAACATAAGAACCACCACCTATTCGATGTTACTCGAAAAGTTATTACTTGATTCCTCTGTTCCATCATAATTCTGGGTTGAAGCCTTGTCAATGACAATTTATTTAATAAATAGGCTATTCTGACAACCAATAAACCTTGATACTCCAAAATATCACTCTTATCACCAACACCATAGCAACATTAATTTGCATACTTTTGGTTATATATGTTTTGTTCGTCAACCATCTCATGAACGTAACAAACTTTCGACACAATCTATAAAATGTGTGTTTATAGGCCACATCATTTCATAGAATGGTTAACTAAGCTCTTAAAATTTTCATATTTCTTGTAATGATATATTCTTTGAAAACCAATCTGTTTTTTTACTCATGTTAAGTCATTGCCTAAGACATAAACTATTCCTACTGAACAATACAAAGGAGGATTTGTGCATGAACGATGATGACCAACTTCGTCAATTCCCGATCCTGATCCGACATTTGAGCCTAATCAATCTGCTCCTCGCACGAAGATTTGACTTCAGAACTTGGTCAACGACACTCTACCAGTCTTTTGTCCTCCTAATATCATGAACCCGAATTGAGAAGGTAAATTAATATACAATTGAATAAATCCGAAAAACATTTGTCTTTCCTATTTCAATTCGTTCCAAACCCAATGAACCAAATAATCTAGTCCAACCTAAACATAATCAAAACCAAAACAATATAATATCGATGATACTCGACAGCAGACATAGAACTAAACCGAACTATTCTGTCTGGCATCCGAAACAATAATTTCACTACCTGCTCATCCAAACTTATTTGTAAGGCAAGACAACCTCCTAATATTCGACAATAATGAGAAGAAACCTATATGAACATCCATGCTGCTAAAACATTTCAAACCGTACAAATCCAACATAACTAGGCAATAATCCCAAATAATGCAAACTACAAATTATAACATATACATCAATCCCTAAAATGAAAAACCCAAATACAAATCCAAGATAAATCAAATACATATCTGAATACAAATATAAAATAACTAAATCTTTAGATGTCTCCTATTGAAAATCTTGTAAGTTTTCAAAACCTTCAAATATGGAAGGATTAGAAATAGTGTAAAATCATGAGCTTAAATCTCAACAAGTATGTTTACATAATAATAAAACATGTGTCCATAAAACAGAACAAAGGAACAAACTTAATAAAACACGTGCAAAGTCTAATAAATTTGATGATCCGGATATCCCAAACGTCTGAAGATCGAATGTCCAAATGCTAAAAGTCCAAATATGATTTTGTACATAAAAATCATAATCCAAATACGATACTAAATAGTACAAAGTACAAAATCAAGTAACGGCTTAAAAGTCTAAAATCTGAAATCGAAAGTCCAAAATCCACAATGAAATCAAATGTACGAAAATGCAGAAAAACCAAAACATGCTAAAATGGAGAACCAATGATCAAAAGGCTAACTTTGAGAATGGATTATACGTACTCCTGGTAATCATAGGCCAAAACACTACTATTTATAGGGATAGGTGAAATTACCAAGTCTAACTAATATATATATTAGGATGTGCGTATATATTATACCATTCAATTCCTTATAGTAGTACTCAAGAAAATACCAAATCAAGAGGCTCTATAACAAAAGGCTCAAAACTTTTCTTCTCTGTAGGAAAAGTACAAAACATTTCACCATATGGGAAAATATAAATATCAAATCAAAAAATAAAATAGAGATAGGCCTGAAGCACATGCATGGACTATCACATCAAGGTCCAATTGAACAATTTTATCACTTTTATTTCACATATATTCATATATATGAACATAATATTTCAAATATTGACTTATTTTGAACAAAGCTGACAAAATCTTCAAATGTTCGGCAAAATTCAAACAAAACTTCAAAACTGTCGGTGAAAAACCACATGCATGAAACAATATTTAAGGTGGAGAAGCTAAAGAGCCATATGCATGTACATTAAAACAAAAAATGTCAACAAAGTAAAAAAATTCGAAAATAGGCCAAATTTCGAGCTTAGAATACTTGCCTTTAACCTTCCGATCTATAATATTAAACGATATAAAGCTCCAAAATCCTCTTTATTCTATTCCTCTATCTTCTTCCCCCTCTCTCCTCTCCTTTCCTTCCAGCAAAAATGACTCTAAAAAGTGCGCGTACAACTCATATAACCAAATCGACGTATGAACACCGAACAAGCTTGTATCAAAAGCCACTCACAACCCTTAGGCATGCACAAGTACTGCATAGGCACATTTTAGGCACCATCCAATTTATCGAAAACACGTATGAGCGCCACACAAATGCACATTAAGCGCCACTAATCTACCATAAGCGCGCACAATTGTCTCAAAGACGTATATTAAGCGTACGACTTCTACCCAAAATATATATAAACATGACTCCAGCGCAATCAGACACCAAGCCTGATTCCCAAAAATACAATTTTCCTTCAAATCTTTATTATAAAATTATTTTTGAATTAATTCAAAATTATTTTGATGACATTATAATTTATAAATAGAAACTGACCATTACACCTAATTAGTCCAGATTTTTAGCACCATCTGCTCATGCTAATTTGAATTCTATTCCCATTCCCTCTTGCTATTTCTAGGAAGTTAAACACACACGTTGGTAAGAGGTAATGATAGAACTTTAGGCCCTTTAGGAGAACCATATATGGGATGTTGTTCATTATCATCTACATGCTAAGGACATTGATTGTAAATGAGTATATTCTATCAACCTCTATTCTGATGGAGCTATCAATCACTAGACAAGAGCATGAGGTGAATTATGAGGAGACGTTTGCTTTTATTGCCAAGACGACCACTGTTTGAATAATCATCTGTATTGCTGCCTTACAGGGATAGCTTCTTCATTAAATGGATATTGCAAATGCATTCCTTCATGGTAACATAAAAGAGGAGCTTTGTATGGCCCACCACCTGGTCTGTTTTCCTTCAACTCTTTGGATGTCTATAAATTGAGGTAAATTTATATGTGTTAAAACAAGCTCCCCATGCATAGTTTGATAAATTTCATTTTATATTTCTTCATTTTTTGCTTAAACTAAGTCAGTATGACTCCTCTATATTCCTTCATAAGACATCTATGGGTATTATTCTTCTTCTACTTTACGTTGATGATATTATTATAACCAAAGAGGATTCTGCCTTGATTACTCATTTTCATCAGCATACTCACGCCTCGATTCATATAAATGATATTAGTCATTTTATATACTTCCTAGGGTTGGAAGTTCATAAGGATTATACAAATGTCTTCTTAAATCAACATAAGTATACTTAGGATTTGATTAGCGTAGTTGGACTTCAAGATACCTCTTTTATGGATATCTCCAAGAGATCAATATAAAATATTGTAGCGGCGATGGTAATCTACTTTTCGATTATACTGCATTCCGACAATTGGTTGACAATTTGAACCATTTGATTATTACTCGGCTTGATAGTTCTTTTGTTATTAACTAAGTTACCCAAGTTATATAGACACTGCATCACCTGCATTTAACGGTCGTCCATCGCATCATTTATTATATTCATGGGACACCTACCCGATAATTGTTCTTCCCAGCTAGCTCATCTCTTTGTTTGGTTGATGTGGACTAGGCTAGATGCCCGAATACCTGATGATCTGTCACAAGTTAGTACATGTTTCATAGAGTGAGAAACATGACTGAGTGTCTAAATCCTCCACTAAATCTGAACATGAAAATTATGAGATGTTTGTTGTCTGCTCTAAGATTGTTTTTCTTCGTGGGCTTTTGGTTGAACCTCGATTTCCCCAATCTAATCCCACTCTTCTCTATTATGATAATACTAGTGTCGTTTAGGTCATTATTAATCTTGTTTATCATAAGCACATAAACTATATCGAGGTGGACTATCATTACATTTAGGAAGCATTCGACAATGTACTTTCTCTTCCTCATTTCTCTAATGAACTCTGAATTGCCGGTGTGTTTGCAAAGTCTATGACCTAGCAGCGTTTCAATTACTTGTGGTTAAATTTTTTATTAACCAGCATCAATTTGAGGGGGGTGTCAGTCAAGAATACAAACTACTACTTACAGCGTAATAACTGTAAATATATTGTTATTATAGCTTTCCAATTTTATGCATAAATTGATTAGATGACTAATTCTCAACCTTGTAATATGCTTTAATTGATCTCTATATAATGAGAAGAACCCTCATATTAGGAGGCATTGAGCATTCAATTCAATTTACAAAGACAAGGGTGTCTAACAAATGATTGAGGTCTAGGTTTCCAACAATAGTATCGTACATGAAGATATGGCATATAAGTAAGCAAAGATAACAAGTGTCAAACAATTAACTAGAGAACAACACGGGATTGACATAGACAAGCATTAAGGGACAAAGGTCATGACGGGGCAGCATGTAGTTGATACCAGATCCTAAAGCAAACAACACGTATAGGGGATAACTAAAAGGTGAAATCAAAGCTTAATAGCAAACCTGCTGTCCAAAAACATATGTTGGAAGCGTTAAACCTCCCCATGTTTCAAACCTATAAACATCCAAGTAATTTTTCTGCAAGGCATCAAGCAGATAAGTCAACCTAAGAACTAAAAACCATAGACCAAAAACATGGATGGGTATCCTTATGGACATTTAGATTAAATAATTAATGAACAATACAACAGGATACAGGTTTAGAAAAAGTGTTTTATATTCACATTGGATGACCTTTATACAGCAAAAAAAATAATCAACAATTACAATGCATTTCTAAGTATGATTAGCAATGGAATAGGACAATACCAACTAGCAAAGAAATTGTTGAATTTCTCATAAATGTGAACAGCAGATGGAAAATAAATTAGAAACCCCAGAATATGATTAAGAAATCAGGCAAACCTAACCTGTAACATAGAAACAGATAGTGAAAACCAAGGCAGGAAACACTAAAAGAAGTCATATTAGACTGCTCTTTCAATTTTTTTTATCTTCGGATAGGTAAAAAATTGAACTGGACTTTAAAAAATCTTACTTAGTTCCAAGCAAAAATTCCTACCCGTAGTCATCTACGCCATTAAAGCATGGCCAATAATAAGTTCAGGTTTCTGAAAGATTCCACAAACACCCCACTAGAGAGGTGAGGAACCCACCCAACCTGGGAGCATTTAATTTAAGCACAATTATTGATAAGGGAATAACCTTCATAAAGTTAAACAGCAGAAGGTGACATATGGCTTAAAATTGATGTAAGCTAAGTCTACTATATAGATCATTTTGCAGGGGACAGGAAATAAATGGTGCACATGCTTTTGAGGTTTTAGGTATCTCAAATTTAACCACAAGTTATCCATGTTTGGATTAAAATTGATGTGAACTGAGCCCGTTATTTTGATCATTTTGGGGAACACTAAAACAATTAAACACACAAATTTGAGGTTTTTAAGGAACTATCTCAAATACGGTTGGTAATCAGAATAATCCTCTAGTTTGTCTGATTTGCTAAAAAGCTTTTTGCTTCGTCAAGTGTTTCCAACAAAATCACCAAATTGAAACAATATATATGAGAAGAAATCTGTTCCAGCCACATGCACTCTTCAAACCCTTTAGATGATCCACTTCTATGAAACAATAATTTTCTTAAGGGGCACAGCTAAAAAAAGACAGTCTAGATCCTAGGTTCTCACACTTGGGGGCTGTTCACCTGTTCAGACTACATCCACAATACATAAACTTTCAATGTTTATCTGGCTCCTGTTGCATATATGAACAATGAATTATTTTTTCCATCAAACAAGCAACTGCTACTCAATTTCATTTACTTATTCGAACGGAAGCATCATTGGCTAATATCAATTTTATTCATTACAATGATGTCGAATATCAAAGCTTTGTAACAGGGAGACAACTTCAGCAAAGGATGGCATAGGAGGTTTAAGCATAATAGTTGTGAAACCTTCATATTGGGCTCCTATATTGAGCAAAAAGAACACTTTCTTTTTGTCTTCCATCAGTTTTCCAATACCAGAAAAACCATTACAAATGCGCTTAACTTCCGTAAGTAGTTATCTAAGGAGAAATTAGATGACTTACGTATATAGAAGAGTTCTTGACAAAAAAAAATTCTTATTCTTGAGAAAATTGTGCATATGCCTTAATTAGTACTGTCCAAATTTTGGCAACAATGTTTAGGCCAATTACTTGCTGAAGAGCTTATCCAATACGTGCCTAATAAGACATCCCACGATGTAGACGATCATACTACTTCCAAGTAAAATGAACAGAATTATTTATCTTTTGTCCATGCTTTCAAGATCAGAGATAAATAGGGGAGGAGTTGGTACTGTAACATTAAAGGTCCCAAGAAGACCTTGGATTTCAACCAAAATTAAAAATCTTTCACACTAAAGAAGATAATTATCATGGTTGAGCAAAGGGTGACAAAGTTACTGACATTGAAGGTGATTAAAGCCATTGAGCAAAAGCGAAAAATAAATCAAGAAAAAAAAATCAGGATCAAAAGTGGCAATGGCCTTAATGTGTCTTTGATATCATAATGAGAATAAGAAATGAGATTATAATCTTCCTCAATTATTCTTTTTATTATTTTTGCTTGTTTCATTAGAGTATAACTATGTTATTTTATAAGCTAAAAGACTATACAAAGACAAGTATGAAATTGCTCTTCCACGTGTGATGCATTTCCTTTGGTGTAAGTAACCCCATATTTGTAGTACACTTTCCTTAGCTAGTAAAGATTGCCTAAGATATATTGTAATAATATATAATATTATGTCCTTTTGAGTGATGCGTTTCCTTTGCATCAAATGATCTACCTTGTAGCAAATGATCATTCTCGCTAGCTAAGAATAGTGTACTATAGATATAGGAATATTCACAGCAAAGAAAACACATCACACGTGGAAGAGAAATCCCATACTAACCGTTGGGTAGTTTTTTAGCTTATAAAAAAGTATACTAGTACTGCAACAAAGTAAGCAAAATAAATAAATAAATAGAATAATCGAGGAAAATTATAATCCTCATTTCTTATTTTCTTTATGATATCAAAGTTGATTAAGGCTATCGGCACTTCTGATCCTAATTTTTTACTTTGATCTATTTTTTCTCTATTACTCAATGGCTTCTATCGCTTTCAAAGTTAGCAACTTTATCACCCTTTGCCTTAGCGTGAACAATTTTTAATTCTGGCCGAAAACCAATGCCTTCTCAGGATCCTCACTTGTACAACGCCAACTCCTCTCCTATTTAACTCTATTTTTGAAGGCATGGATAGAAGACACAAACAATGGTGAGAATCTAATGCCCCGAAAACCTTTGTTTGCATGGTTCATCCACGGAGGGTGAGTCAGGGCCTAAGATAATCTTGCTCAGTTTACTTGGAAAAAATATGGTCATCTACTTCATAGATAGCTTATTGGGACGCTTTCAGAATAAGCTATTAGGTTAGTAATTGACATAGACACTGCTACCAAAATTTGGGCAACATTAATCGAGGCATATGCACAATCCTATCAAGAACGAGAATTTCAATTGCATCAAAACTCTTTTATATGCTAAGTCTTCTGATCTATCCTTAGATGACAATTTTTGAAAGTTTAAATGCACTTGTGCTGGCCTTGCCAATATTGGAAACCCAATGGGAAACAGATAAAGTACTCTCTCTGCTCAATTGTCTTGGAGCCCAATTTGAAGATTTCACAACTACCATGCTCAAACCTCTTATGCCATCTTATACTGAAGTGGTCTCTCAGATACAAAGCTTTGATATTTGACATTATCTACATTCCGCTGAATTCAGTCCTCAAGTCACATTTCATGGTAACAAATAGATGAGATCTAACGACTCCAATCACAAAGGTGCCATCCGAACTACAAATCAACCTTTCTCTTCCAAAGGTAGAGGCTTTCCACATCAAACTACCCAATGAGGTACACCTCCCATTCTCATGCCCTATCCAATTTTGTTCCCCCAAAGTGTCAAATTTGCAAGAAAATAAGGCATGAAGCCCTCAAGTGCTGGCACCAATTTAACAAAGCCTATCAAGATACTGACATTCCCAAAGCTCTCGCAGCTCTTACTACCAATAATACCACCGATCACAAGTGGATGACTAACACTAGAGCCTTAGCACATAGGAACTCCAATGCAGGTATTCTCCATAATCTCCACCCATACACCGACACAAATGAAGTAATTGTAGGTAATGGAACTCTAATGCCAATAGCCCACATTGATGATACTTGTTTCCCAATCACATCACCAAATTAAATCTTGCCATTTATAGCTTAAAACAAGCTCCGCGTGCCTAGTTTGATTGATTTAGTTCATTCTTGCAAAAATTAGGATAATCTTGTTACATTTCTGACCTTTCCTTATTTACATTTCGATTTCCTGATATCACTATATTTCTCCTTTTATATGTTAATGATATTATTCTCATTAGTTTAGAGTCTTCTATTTCAAATCAGTTTGTTCAATCTTTACATCATGAGTTTGATACGACGGACATAGGCCACCTGCATTATTTCCTAGGCATTCAAGTCACCTATAATACTAACGATTTGTTTCTATTTTAAACTCAATATGCATTGCACATTTTTCATCGAGCACAGACGATGCATCGCAAGCCAGTTGTCACCCTTATGACCCCCAAAACCAAGATTTGGGGCAACTCTTCGACCCATGCAGATCCTCATCTCTATTGTAGATCCTAATTCCCTAAAATCAAATCTCTCCTCAAGTTTTATTATACAATTGTTTCCGAATTAACCCAAAATTATAATAATGACGTTATAATTCAATAAATGAAAACCAAGCATTGCACCGCTACTCAAGACCCCACTACTTCTCTACGACAATATAAGTGCCCCCATTAATCTTAGTTGCAATCCTGTCCTTCACTCTTGGAGCAAACATATCAACATCGACTATCACTTCGTACCTGAATGTCTTGCATTGGGCCTCGTTCAGGCACATCATGTCCCTAATGCTAAGCAGTTGGCAGGTGTCTTCACTAAACCACTTTCCCAAAGTCAATTGCTACACATTGCAACCAAACTAAACCTACGCTAATGGTTTAGTTAGCACACGCATTGAGGAGTGATAACAAGAACCCAAATTAGAGCATGAAGGATCGTGTTTTGGAAATTAAATAATAGCAAATCAATTGAAAAAGCAAGGCTCAAATCAAAGGAAATGCATCACACAAGGAAGGGAAGGAAATCATATTTTATATGCACTAGAATATATCTTAGGAAACAATATGATTCTGGTACTTATATAATATTATTTCCTTACCTTTCTTGTGTAATGCATTCCCTTTGGTGTAATCCTCGCTTCTTTAATTGATTTGGCTATGATTTAATTTCCAAAATAAGATCCTTCTTGCTCTCATTAGGGATCTTGTTATCACAAGCTCCATGGTATTTAAACGCAGTCCTCTTCTTTACAAAGACAACCATTTTATTCATATGAGATTTATATTCTTCCGCTAGTTCCAAGGTTTGCATATATAGTTTCATGGAGTTCTGTGTAATCAATGCTACTGAAAACAGCACCTAACCCCAACCTATCTTTAGGAGAAGTGAGGAGAGTAAGAAATAGGGTTTGGTTGCAAATATTCTTCAATCCTATATGGCAAGACTCAGTATATACAAAATAGCAACAGAACATCTACATAAAAGTTGGCCCTGCATAATATTTCTGTCAGTGGTACAACAGGCACAGTTCAGCTTTTGCATATATCCAGGGAACCAGAGAAGGATGTTTCTGACCCAGCCACCTTCATACAAAGTCCTGAAGAATATCTAATAATAAAAGCAAGTCATACTAATACTCAGATAAATTGACAATAGACCATCAAACAAAATGTAACGAGGAAAAACTAGAAAAAAAATTACTGGATTCTTGAAAAGGTATAAGACAAAACAAAATTATCTCACAAGTATTATCACTCTTCCAGATGCAGAAAATAGTTCACCGGCTATATCAATTTCAACCGTAGTTTCAGCTCCCACAGCTGGCTGGGAGACGCATGCCAGGAAATGACGAACAACCAGCTCATACAGTTTCTGCATTCATATGGTGGTGATCTAAGCCCCCATGTTGGAAAATAAAAAGCTTAAAAAAAACCTCAGAGTAGAGAAAACGCATATTTAAGTGCAAAATTACAAACATTAAACACCACAAACCATCACTATTCACAATCTTGACATGAAATAGAAGTACTAACATGGTGGTCTTGACTCCATCCAGATGCTCCTGCAGAAAATTTTGTTGGATGAATTGGTGGATGGGCTTTGTCATCATGACCTCCACTACTTGGATTTCTCCACAATCCAGCTCCAGGATCCAACAACCGCTGTGCATATGAGCCCCATGTGGGGTGCTCTTGCTGTTCTTCAACTATTGCCTACACAAGTTTAAGGTTCCAGACCTCTAGTCACTGCTTATTAATCAAAATTGAAACGAGATGTACAAACAAAAGAAGAGAAAACACACTTGTAGGCATTCAATATAACAGCAAAAGTCCAAGCTGTCCAGCACTAAGCAAAGTAAAGATAACATCAAAAATTTTGAAGATGTTTCCTACTTCGAATTGTGAAAGGTATACCAGTTCTAAAGAAACGAGGAGAAAACCAATCAATAGAAAGAAATTGCCAATAAGCCTCCAGAAGTAGCATATTACAACTGTCCAAAGGTATGTTTGTGTATAGAATTTATAAAGGAAGAAAACAGTTAACCCTTTAGATAAGCTTCAAGTGGTTCTTTATTTTATTTTATTTTATTTTTGACAGCTCTATATGATATTAATGAGCACAAAGGATGTCCTTGGTTCCAATTCGGAAAACATATGGGAAATACACTAAGATGCCCAAAAGAGTCATTGGTTCCATTTGGAAAACTTATGGGAAATGCACTAAGATGCCTAAAAAGTGTCAACAATATCCGTTTAAAAAGTCAAACATATGAGTGTAGCACTGTAGCTCTAAAGGCAAGGCAAAACTTGTTGTCAATGAACATAAACTCCCAGGTGCAATGAGGGTTCATTCTTGACAAAGTTCTCACTTTTCTACTGATTGTTAGCTACAAAAAAAGCCCATATGCCAGGAACTTGAGTAATAAAACAGCAGTGCAACAAGAAAGGAAAATTTTCTTAACATAACACTACGTTTACCAATTGCAACATAAGGGGGTGAAGTACAAGAGCAAATCCAGTTTTTTTGCCCTGGTAACATCATTTTTAGTCATTGACCAAAGTTAAGAGTTACCAACACGCAAATCAGTCCTGTCTGAAAAGCAGTCAGTTTCTGTGCGAGGATAGCTGATGAAACCAGACTGGTAAAGCTCTTCTGCCACCTGATAGAAATGGTTAGATATTAGATAAGAGTGATACTTTGCAATACCGAATAATAAATCATGCAAAGAAACTTCTCACAGTCCATCAATCGACAGCATATAGGGAGACAGTTCTCCTACACAATAATCACCATGATCTATGCCTTAGTATGGAAAACAGACTGACTCTAGGATGCCACCATCCCAAATGTGACAAGGAAAAAGAACATTTTTTCTGAGCATACCTCATAAATTAACTACATTGTTGTAAGCAAGGAAGGAAATTAATCTATTTAACGTGTACGAGCTGTAATATACTGCAAATATATTATAATTATTGCTTTCCTAATTTAGGCAATATATTTTGATTACTTCTTTCCTAGTTTAGGCACAAATTGATTTAATGGCTGATCCTCATTTAGGCACACACTCTAGTTGTGTCGGTGTTTAGAGTGAGAGGGTCATGAAGCTTACTTATTGGACACAAATCTTTATTCCTCATTATGTCTAGTTATATTAATCATGTCTTCAAGCAACTCAAATAGTATGGTTCACCGGTAAAAACAATTCTACCAAAAAATTTCAATTTCAACTATTTGTCACAAGAAAGGATCAATAGGGCCAAAGAGGTGGGAGTAATACTCCTCCTACAAATACTTTAAAATTAGCCGAATAAAAAGTTAAAGATGCCACAGTGATGATCTAAATTTTGGGATCCATTGATCCCCTCATTATGCTTAACCTGAGACCGTATAAAACTACTAAAAGTATGTGGGAATACCATAAAAAGGTAACCATCTTGATAATACTGCCCAGTGTCTTCAATTGAAATATGAAATACCTCATTGTACACAAGGGGATTTCTCTACTCATGATTATTTCTCTGGGTTTCAAAACTTATTGATCAAATTTGCTAATACAATTTATGACAAATCTGTTAGATCCTTCACTGTTGTTCAGTAAGTTCATGAACAAAGCAGGCGTAAGCAATTCTTGATGAACCTTCAACCTAAATTTGAGACCACTTGCTCCAATCTAATGAATCGTGTCCCTTCTCCATATTTGGATGTGCACCCTGGGGAAGCACTTTGGGAGGAGCAACACCTTACCACACAAGTCTCTTTCCAGCAAGACAACCTATCTTCTCATGCAAAAGGTCCAATGTCTCATTTGCAAAACAACACATGCATATTGTTGCATGCTGTGCAAAGAAATCGTGCAATTGCTGCAACAAGCTGAGACATATCATCAAAGAATGTCCTATTCGCCCCAACATCAACAAGTTAATGCCTATCAAGCTAAGGTGGATCAATATTTAGTAGACTCCTCTTCTGTGGAAAATTCTACTACTTTTGGTTATCAATCTACCCTTACTCTTGTTATGATTCAACAAATAATCATTTCGACCTTCTCAACCTTATGGTTCAAGGTAACAACACTTTATCATTTTTATCTTGGCTTGTTGATTCAAGGACATTTAATTATATGACTAGCTCGCCAGATACTCTTAGCAATATTTCAGCATATCATCAGTCATCTCACTTTTAGATTGCTAATGGTACTTGTTTACCCATTCATGCCATCGGAAATGTTAATTCGGCCATCAATCATGTCTTCATATATCCTGAGCTTTTGACTAGTCTCATTTCAGCATGCCAGTTGGTTAATAATAACTATAATGTTCAGCTTTCTCATGATGGCTGTGTTATGCAGGATTAGATGTTGGGAAAAATACTTGCAAAGCGGCCGATAGTTGGACGCTTGTTTACTTTGCATTTTTTAATTCCCAATTTTACTTCATTAGCTTGTACTACTATGAATAATAATGGTGAAATAAGGCACAAATGTTTAGATCATCCTAACCTAATTATTCTATCCCTTTTAACAAATTTTGATTTTGACGATAAAAATAATTTTTCATCTCGTTTTTTTTTTTATTCCATCGCATGCAAATTGGGTAAGAATAAATCTCTTCATTCCCTTCTTTTGAGTCACATGCATTATGAGTTTTTGGTTATGCTATTTAAGTTAACTAACACCCCTGCAATTTTTATAGATTTGATGAATCAGGTGTTTCAACCATATCTTGATAGGTTCATGGTAATATTCATTGATGATATTCTCATTTATTAGAGGAGTTATGAAAAGCAAGAGATACACTTGAGGATTGTGCTTCAGACACTTCGGAAAAGGAGAATGTATGCCAAACTAAAGAGTATGAGTTTTTGGCTCGAAGAAGGTATATTTCTAGGGCATGTGATATTCAAAGAAGGTATTTCGGTTGACCCGAAGAAGATCGAGACTATTATTAATTGGAGCCGAGCGACGATAGTAATTGAAGTCGGGAGTTTCTTGGGAATGGTGGGGTATTATCATAGGGGAGTGGAGAATTTCTCTAAGATTACCATACTGTTAACTCAATTGACGCAGAAAGAAACCAAGTTTGTATGGACGGAGGAATTCGAGCAAAAGTTTTCAAAAGTTGAAGAACCGATTGACAACCACCCCGATGTTGACGATCCTAGAAGGATCCGGTGGATTCATAGTCTATTGTGATGCTTCTAAGACCAGATTGGGTTGTGTTCTAATGCAACATGTAAAGGTGATAGCTTAGGGGTAGAGGAAATTCAAGACTCACGAAAGGAACTAGCCGACTTATGATTTGGAGTTGGCGGCAATGATTTTTGCATTAAAAATTTAGAGGCATTATCTGTACGGCAAGAAGTTCTTGGTATATTCGGACTATAAGAGCCTCAAATATCTGTTTTTTCAAAAGGAATTGAATATGAGGCACAGGAGATGGATGGTTTCTTAAAGGATTATAATTGCAATATTCAATACCAACCCGATAAAGCTAATGTTGTAGCGGATGTTTTAAACCGCCAAACGAGTTTTGTGGCAAACTTGACGATTAAAGAGATGAAGATGCTAGAATGCATGAGGCAATGCGATATTAAAAGGCATTCCCAAGGTAAACAGATGATTTCGTCATATTTCCAAGTCCAACTGGAGATTTTGGAGAAAATAAAAGGAGCTCCAATGGATGATCCATTTTTTGTGGAGACTACCAGAGATTTAAATTATGACTCTAGAGTTGATTTCAGTATAAGGGATAATGGAATTTTGAGGTTTCGAAAACAAATATGCGTACCAAACATTGGAGAGTTGAAGGAAGAGATTATGAATGAAACTCAACGATTGAAATACACTATCCATCCAGGGATTTATAAAATATACCAAGACTTGAAAAAAACATTTTGGTGGAGAAATATGAAAAGAGAAATTGCAGCTTATGTGGGCCGATATTTGATTTGTCAACAGTTGAAGGCTGTGCATAAAAAGCCACCCGGCTTATTGCAACCTATGCCGACATCAAGTTGGAAACGGAAAGATATCACGATGGATTTTTTAATCGATTTACCAAGAACGCCAAAGAATTATGATACAGTTTGACTGATCGTAGGTCGGTTTACAAAGTCAACGTATTTCATAGCGGTATGGGTGACGTTCTCTTGAGATCGGTTGGCAAGATTGCACATCAATGAGGTGATTACATTGCACGGCGTGCCAGCGTCTATTGTATTAGATCGAGACCCGAGGTTTATATCTAAATTTTAGGAGAGTTTGCATCATGAATTTGAAACAAATTTAAAATTTAGTACAACGAATCGTCCCCAAATAGATGGACAATTAGAGCGAACAATTCAAATTTTGGAAAATACACTAAGAGTTTTGTTTTTAGAGATGAAAAGTAATTGGGATGATTATTTAGTGTTGGCAAAATTTGCATATAATAACAGTTTTTCAAGCAAGTATTGATAAGGCCCCATTTGAGGCGTTGTATAGAAGAAAATGTCGTTCCTCGATTCATTAGGAAGAGATTGAAGAAAGAAGATTGTTGGGATCGAAATTCATTCAAGAGACATCTGATAAGATTCAATTGATCCATGAAAGGCTGAAGGTTGTTTAAAGTGGCAAAAGAGTTATGTTGATTGTAGAAAATTGTATCAGAACTTTGAGGTTGAAGATTTTGTATTTCTCAATATATCTCCATCGAAAGAAATTTCAAGATTTGGAATCAAAGGAAAATTAAATCTGAGGTTCATTAGACTGCTTGAAATTTTAAAAAAGATAGGCGAAATGGCCTATAGATTGACTTTACCACTGAATTTGGGAGATGTGCACAATGTTTCCACGTGTCGATGTTACGAAAGTATGTGTACAATCCGACGCACATCTTTGAATACGATCCGTTGAGGATTAACAAAGATTTAATGTACATTGAGGAACAGGTTTAGATATTGAATCGAGGAGATCAAGTGCTTCGAACGAAGGTTATTCCGTTAGTTAAGGTTTTATGAAGAAATCATTCATTTGAAGAGGCCATGTTGGAAAGAGAAAACAAGATCTGGGAAAAGTACCAACATTTGTTTCCTCATTGAAGTATGTAATTTTTGTAAAATTTTGATAACGAAATTTTTACGAGGGGAGAAATGTAAGGCCCGAGTCTTTAATTTACGATAATCTTGATTGATTAAGCTAATATAATTAAAATTGAGGTCAAAGGATATTGAAAATAAGTTAAATAATCAAAATTGGACCGGGTCATATCAAGCAAGGGATCCCAATTGACGTTCAAAACGCACCTGTGCAAGAAAAGTAGATTAGCTTACTCCTGATGGAGGCCCGACCCATTCCTGAGCCGCGCCTAAGCTCACCGGTCACCTAACGAGCACCATGCTGTATAAATGTGACCCTTCAATTGATTCTTGTCATTTTGCATCAGATTTTTGAAAGTAGGGAGAAGAGCAGACAGGGATAAGAGAGAGAGGAAGAGAGAGAAGACCTAGGAAGCTAAAATTCAGTTGATCCAAGTTAGAATTTAGGTAAATCGGAATCAAGGCAAGTGAACTCTATACTTCTTGTACTGTTACTGTTCTTGTCTAATTTTCATGAGTAATTCTTATTCTATTATTTAACTATGAGATAATTTCGAAGTATTAATGATTGTATCAAGCATGCATATTAGTTTTTCATGATTTCATAGAAAAATTTCATAAAAACTCATGTCTAAATTCATATAAATGTATATATGTTCTGAATATTATAATTTGGCTGCATGCATGTCTTAAATTCATGATTTAATGGCCTTACATGTAATGAATTTTGCACACTTTGCAATTGCATGTTCTAGACTTCAAAATTATAAGCTTGCATGTTTATAATTTCAGAAAATATTGCCTTGCATGCATGTTATTAAACTGAATTGCAGAATTCCTTCCAAGTTTCTGATTTTTGCTAAACTTTTGCTAAGTTTAGGTTCCTACATTTCTTAAATTCGTATAGGAGTTTATACATATTTTAAACTATTAAATATATATATTATATAAGCTGAAAAATGAACACAATTTAGCCTGCATGATTTGGAATTTAGATACACTTGCTGAATTGTGCATTTTGCTGAAATTCCTACATTTAGCTACCGATTCAGCATCCCATGCTTTCGAATTTAACATGATTAAGTTCTGCAAAAGTATAAGTATGAATTTATGGAATTATAAAAGAAAACTCTACAATTGTGTCCAAGATTATGAGCATTTTCTCCAAGAGTGAGAAAATTATAAATTAAGAAGAAAAGTGCAAAGTTTTCCTAAGAATTACATTGGACCATGGTTATTATTCAATGGGTAATATATTATGACATGTCTTAGTAAATTATAATAACATATCGATATCCGAACCTATCATCCACAGGTAAGAAGCAGTGTTCAACCCCGTCTATAGGATGATATGTAGATAACTCACCTACGGGTCTTAAATAATAACGTATAACCTTTAGTTGTATGGGAGCATACGCAACTCGAGTTTCGATTGTTTGATCCTTTAGTCAGTAAAGCCTATTAACTTTGGTCCCAAAGAAAAATCAAAATTAAGTATGATTTGATCATTTAAATTGAGAAATAACATGATAAGAACTCTGGGAAAGTATAAAATTGAATTTCCTGCACAAGTCCAATGAAAATTCCATGACATTACATCCGATCATGATCTTTAGTCCTTTCGATATGTTTTTAATGCAAAGTATATATAATTATTGACATAGTATGTGCCATAATGAGTTATTGACTCACTCCTTACTGTTTTACAATCCCCTCAGATGAGATGCACAAATTCTTACCAGATGAACAAGAGTGAGGATCGAGAAGTTGAGAAGAGTTTAGTTTAGAGTTTTATGGTTATTTAATGTTGTTTTATGTTTCCGGACAATAATTAATGCATTTAATGCCGTAATTTTAGCTCTAATTTCAATTTCAAATGATGTTATGTTATTTGGATTGTTGTAATTCAATTTCTAGACAGCTTTAGAATGTTTAGTATGTTGTATCGATTTTCAAGACAGTTTTTTGAAATATCTAAAATGATGAAATGCTGAGAGTCAGACAGTAGGTTATGGGTTAATGTTATTGTGATTATATAATTATTTCGGGTTGTCTAATGATTGGTCATTGGTTGTCAGATTATGGTTTATAATTTAATTCTGCAGTTTGTATACTCTGGTATTTGTATCAGATAAGCATCACTCCTTACGTAAGGTCCGACATCACCGTTGGGTCGGTGTCAGAGTCACATAAGATGTGGCACGTGTTTTGAGTCCTGTGTATGATGTTGTGTTAATTTCATTGTAGTCGGTCGAGGTATCGACCTAGAGTTCACATCCAGAAGTTAATTAGAGAATAATTTGGTTAAATTAATAATTATTTATTTAAGAGTCAATTATGGGATCAGAATTTTGGAAGTGACAACAATTCTCTTAAAAAATCAAAGTATTGAGGTCTAATTCTAGTAGAGAACATATGTTTCATGAGTTTCATGCCATTTTTGTTGGCATTAACAAGTGCTGCTGATTTCTAATCCTTGTTTGTGATAAGAAACAAAACCTACTAAAAATATGACTGAAAAATAGGACAATCAAAATACTGAAAATTTTATGTGAAAATCCTTCAAATGCAAGGGGAAAACAGTGGTACACAAGTCAGGAAATCTTCCATTATAATGATAATGATACACTACATAATACAACAAGTCACACAACTCATGTTCTCACTCTCAGCATTTACATAGTTGATCCTGTGTGTGTTTTCTTCCTTTGTGTTAGTATGAAACCCTCTTTGTGTTTAGTGGATTTAGCAGTTTGAATCCCAAAGCAACCTATGGCTTTTTTCAAAAAAACCACTAACAGTTTTTCAAAAAAACAGCTCACACAACAGATTACTTTTTTCTTGGATTTCATCCAATCAACTTTACCCATTTTTAAGGAAAGATTGAATTCCAGAATTCAAAAACTGTGCCCAGAACCCACTTAATCATGACTTGCACATCCTCCCTCTTTACAACCTTATACAAGGATGATCATCCTGGACACCCTAGAGAGGACAGCCCGAACAGAACACCTTGGGCATCGCAGACAACTGGGCACCTCAGACCAGACAAGTCAGATTTTTTTTTCGTGTGTTCAAACTAACCTTCTTCAGTCCAATTGAAGTAAACATTGGTACTCTCCTTTGATTCCATCAAAAAATGACCTCATATAGGAGTGACCTACCAAAAAATTTTGACCATGCAAAGTTAGTAGTAACTCGAACATTACACTTCAAAATGTTTACTTTAGACTTCTGAAACCATATTCAGGAATCATGGATTGTCTAAATAGTTCTCATCTCTTACTCTCTTAAGGTCAGAAGATTAATGCAGCCAAAACTTGACTTCTTTTTATGAATATTTCTCAAGCAAAAAACCAAGTATATCTAAAAGAGTGTTTTTTTCAATGTACCCATAAATTGGACAATTTTCTTAGGGTCCCTCCCATGCAGACATGAGTCACAAAGAAGACATTAGCATATTATCGAGATGAAAGGTGAATCAGCCGATAAAATATGTCATAAAGGTAAAGCACAGAAATTCAAGGAAAATCCAACTGAGCATCTGAGAATCTCTGCCACTAACCTTCATGGTATGTTCAGAACTCATCCTGAAGTATCGTGATGCACGCTTTTCAAGCTCAATAGTATTTAATGGATAAGGGGGATACTTCAATTTCTCCTGTTGTTTAACCTTTGTGACCTGGTATGAGCACGAGATGTTCCCCTTCAGTTTTTCATGAAATTATTCAATAAACTTAAATTTTTCTACAGCCTTTTGGAGTTTGTTTAACTCACAGTAGCATTTGGCTCCTGAACACACATCTCATAAATTATGACTGCACAAGTGTAATCGAACATATGACCACGACTGCAAAACAATGTCATTGATTTTAGAAACTCTGACTACCAAAATAAATGACAAAATAATCTGATGATGCAATATTTTAAATAACTTACATCCAACTAAAGGAAGCAGTCCCTTCATCAGAGTTGTGAGAACAGTTAATGGTCCAGAACTCCTCTGGTTCATGTGATTGTATTTCCCAGTATCTTTCTACAACAAAGCCAAGGGTTGGAAACTGCAACGTACAAGAGAAATGGCTAGTGTAAAAACAACAGCCACTAGAAATAGCCACTATGAAAACTGTTTAATACATTTACAAATATAAGTACAGTACCTGACAAGGACCATAACTGAGAACAAGACTCTTGTTGTCTGATGTAAAATCGAAATTGAATGCATCCCTCAGCAACATAGTCTGGAACCTAGTGAAAGAAGCACCAATACGAAGATCTATTTCCTACAAAAGCAACAAAAAATATGCCTTATGAAAGGTTATAACACAAGACGACCATAGAAAAATAGAAAGCTGTTTGACAAAATGTATGAAAAGATTGTTTTTGTAATCTTACCTTCTACAGATTATGCTATACAAGAATGCAACTAACCTTTTTTTTTTGGAGGGGACATGGAGATCCAACAAAATCCAGGAAATATAAGGTACTTGCTCCTAAATGAAGAACCCCACATGTGCAACAAATCATTGTGACTTTGAGAATATATGAGAGAAGATCTTCCTAAAACGGGTGGAAAGTATAGATAAAAATACTTGGTTATAACAATATTGGTATTAGACGTATTGGATAATACATATGAGAATTGAGAATATTGGAAGAAATTTTCTTTTTGCAAATTATAAACTAACAACCAAATATCAACCGACATATTGGCCAAATGTCGAGTATATCAGTTGGATTTTTTCCATGTTATTTGGGGGCCCAAAATAGATATTTCATACCATGGTGGAAAGCTTAGAATGTTTATTATGTATTATCCCTTCCTATGGCATCAGTTGTTCTAGCCACAAAACCTCCCAAATTCCTCTCCCGTAAGGAGTCCATTAAGATTCTCCTTCTAAAGGCTCACCATTTTCTCTTTTAGGAGGGACGTTCTTATATTTATCTTCTTGTGCTGGGCAGGTTGTTCCTTTATCCATTTATCTTAAAGTTGCTGTTCCAATCTGTGGAGGTTCCCGTCCATACATTCAGAAGCAGACATTTCCCCAAATTAAAATAATGTCACTTGGAGAGATCATTCCAAGAAAAGCAGGCAATCAACCTCCAAGAACAAAGGACTTTTAGATAGTAAGGTGAGTTGCAGATGGATTTTACTGCAAAATTTGAGAAGGATCAAGGTAGTGTGTTCAAATCAAAAAGGTGTAGAAGACCAGTAACAAGCCATGCTTATTTGACAAACAAACAAATCAGATTTCATGGAGACAGTGAGCCTGTTTGAGCAAATTTCCAGAATAAAGGATTCAGA
>JAODPA010152457.1:0-14869 GCA_025585075.1 Nepenthes mirabilis
CCCAACTATGATTTAGCCTATTTCGATCGCACCACCACCCAAAAAAAAAAAAAAAAAAAATTCTTGGGTTAAAGATTTGATTGAAGAAGAGCGCCTTGTGGATTTTTTATTCCAACTTATAGCAATTTGAAACATACAGATTAGTATAGTTAATAAGTATCTTGCATTTAGTCATATTCATAAGTTTAATTCTTATTATTTGGAGTCTATAACCTCAAGACTTTAGGAGGAAGAACACTGCAACAACTGAAGTATCAAAGGATTGATTCCGTTTTCGAGTGCCATTGTTATCATGTAAGTTCAACCTATATATATTGTGAGATACAATCACTATGAAGTAGTTATACCTATGTGCAAGGGCTAGCTTGAATGCCCGTGAGTCAAGGCTCATGGCGGCGGCACTTGCCTCTTCAGCAGCCATCTGAATAGTATTCGTACTTCAAATTGATTAGTCGGTCATGTACATACTAGAGCCCCAGGCCGGGTCACTGATCCTTGTATCGACAACATGGACCCAAAGCACTCGGTCACACATTACACACTTGCTTCTCCCTCCAAAACAGAGAGTTCGGCTGCAAAAAACTGCTCAGTTCGGTCGATAAAACTCGCAGGGAACCTAGAGTGCAACATTAGGGCTGAAGCAGCTTCTGAAGCTGCTATTTTCTGCTTTGAATTCACTTCCTCAGAACTTCTAGTTAGTTTACTCTCCATATGGTTTCGGAGCTTGCCATTCCTTCTGCTGTTCCCTGAGGCACCGTTCTTGATTAAGGATGTACGAGAGCTTCTTCCATTGAAAATACTGGATTTCGGGGCTACTTCACTTTGAGGCTTTTTTGATTCTACGCATGATAGAATATAGTCTGTAGGCTCTTCAGTTGATGGGTTACCCGGAGAACCCGACCGAGTAACAGGTGAAGCGGCTTTGCAAGATCTTATCAAGGAAAGAAGCATTTCTGTACTGAGTTCTTGCTGAACCACACCCTTGTTCTGTTCACACTGAAAGCAAGCAGCAACTAGCGTGCCCGCTAAGACAGGCATCAACTCAAGATCGCTGAAGAACACAAACGGTAAATCGCAGAGCTGCACTAATACCATATTTAAATTAAAAGTTGTGCACATCATAACAGTACAGATATTAATGTAAATATTGGCCAAAATGTAACAGCATCGGCCCCCGATGCCTATATTTCTGATTCTGCAATAAGTCGGTATATGATGTCATTCGGTGATATATTACAATATATTAGTTGATACAGCCCATCAACTTTTACAATTTTCAGAAAAATTTTCCCCGATAATATCCGATATCAATAAATATTGTCTGATATATCATATACCGATATTGACACCGATACAAATATGTTCATCCATGAGTTCAACACTAGGTGAAGCTTTAGGAAATTAACTTACCTTGTGAAGGATGGTTGGGCCCTTCCCCCAACGGAGGACAGCTTGGTTGCCAGAGTGAAATAAGGAGAAATAGCCGAGAATCAATAAAGATTCAAACAGAAGCAACCCAATCTGAAGCATAATGCAAAAAAGGCTTACAAGAGTTTTCCAAAGAAACAAGTCGTGAGACCGACACTATACCTCACATTAAACCATAGTTGAATGACCACCAAAGAAGGAAAGGTAAGATATCACCAAGAAAAACAAATAAATTACCTGATCACCAGCTGTTTTCCAATTGGTGGTGCAATGCATAAGAAGGAAACTCATTACGTGGAAAAATTCCATTTTAAGGTCCAGTCTAGCCTGCAAACAAGTCAGATAAGAAGGAAAATGAATATTTGCCGAAAACCTTACCCGAAATCAGAGTCCAAAATATCAACCAAAATCAAACATCATACAGTCTCAGTGGGGCAAACTACCCCTTTAAATCAAAGGGATAAGACCTAGCACAAGGGCATGGTTGCATCAGTTTTACTGGGGGATCATAGGTTTAAATCAATGAAATAGCACTCCAATGTGGCAGCCTCATGAAATTTGTGGCAATTTCTTATCATGTATCTGAGCAGAGGGGCAAACAGACCCCCTTAATCCTGACAGTTGAACATATAAGCTCAAAGAAAAGAGGCTAAAAATGAAAGGCATGGCCACAATAAAATGCAACAGCTAAAAAATCACTTACAAGCATTTGCTGTATAAAAGAAATGTCCATTAAGGCCAAATTGTTCAAAACTTTTAACACTCCAGTTGCCACTTCCTCAAAGTTGGATGGGAGCACATATGAGGCCTGCAACACATTATGACCTTGTTCAGAAGATAAGTGAAAATAATGCTCATCTAAGAAAACAGACCCTTCAGTTTCAACATCCAACTATTTAAAAAGTCAAAAAGAAGCTCCAGAAGCCCCTTTCACTGAAACCATGCTCTTAAAGAGAAAATGAAGATGACAAACAGACTGTCGTCATTGCAACAACAAATGCGCTTTAAAATCCCCTATTTCATGCAACATATAACAACGTTAGCCTGGAATGTAGAGAAATTGATTTCCTCAATGTATAAGATCAATCAGTAAACCAAGAAATGCATCCAGCTTGGTGACAGAAGGCTGTAACAAAAAGAGTTTAAGAAAATAACAAGCGAGTGATAACTCATATGCAGAAAACACGTTAGAGTCATCATACAAGAAAAAGAAAACCAAAAGTTGGCCAGCTTTCCAGCAAAAAAGATTTATCGTGATGAAGAAAATGACAGACAACAAAGTAATAGCTTAAGCTTACAATAACAAATCTTAAGTCCCACTACGTAGGTTAGATTAAATGTACAATGATTTAAGTGGTAAGATCAACAGGAAGATCGCTACAAAGGAAAGCAAGCAAAAAGTGACAACAATAGAAAGAAGCCAATTCTTCATAGATATCAGAGGCAATGAGTGAACCCCTTGGCCACAATTTTCAGATCTAGCCCTTGCAAGTATATTCATTCAAGGAAACAAAATTACCTGTTCAGAAGACAATTTTGCTTGCAACAGTACGGCTGTTAACAATGACAGAAGACTGACCAAACCAGTTTTAGAGATGGCTGAAAGAAGGTAGAATTGTGGCTGCTTTAGATCCAGTGGATTCACATTTTTTCTCTCTATACCAATGTCCCCAGCATCTTTCTCATGGTTTATTGATATAGAAGACTTGAGAATGCCTAAGCTTGGACTTTTAAGGGATTCATGAACATCTCTCGTGCCCATATCAACACCATTCAACTCAATTGCATTATTACTTGGATCCTTCCGGAAATCCACTGCAGTCAATATAGAACCATCAGCAGTCTTAATTTTGCACAATTGACCACCTACATCATTCTCTGCTAGACTGTCGAACGTAACTGAGCTACCATCTCGAACAGATGAGGAAGATTCATGCATTTTTGCCAAATCACTGACCGTGTGACTTCCAGAATCAGCATTCTCTTCTTTACTAGTTAGCAGAATGTCATTTTCTCTTACAATAGTGAAAGATTCCCAATCTATGAAAGAAACCATTCGTGATCGGGATGTTAAAGCCACCAGGAGATTTATACTCAGGGGTATTGATGAAGGAAATGGTGACCCTTCTGCCTGAGGTCTGTCATACAATGCAAAGAGATCTCGCAACCGATGAATTATTTGATATGAAATAACAAGTTCTAGCAGACCATCTTGCATTAGAATTTGCCGTCCATCTGAAGTTGCCTGACCAATAATCATTGTAACTGCCCACAAGAACCCATCTAGTACTTCCGACACTGAATCTATATTTTCAGAGGATGTTTTGTCCATTAACAAGTTGGAGCCAGGAGAATTTAATGATGCTGCAATTCTTATGTAGCTTTCAAGTGCTGCTGATAGCATAGGGATAATAGGGGGTAAGAGATTCTGGGCAAGAAAATAGCTTCTATTTGCAGGCACCGAAAGTACCACTCTTAGAAGTTTTAGAAGGTATATGGTCACTCGGCAAGCTTCAGGTTTTGATATGTGAGAAGCAGGTAAGGCCGAAGAAATGAAATCAAGCAGACCAGCCTGACGAGAGGCCTGTAACTCCAGTTCCTTTCCTTCCAAAAACTGATCAAAGAGGGGAAAAAAAAAAGGACGAGAAAACAGACAAGAGCAATTTATTAGTGATATATCATTCCAAATAAAAAAGCACAACACCCAAGAGAAACAGTGGCATTCTTTCTCATAAAATCTTTTGGCCTTGCATATACAGCATTATGACTTCATTTGCTTTTACTGAAAACACCTTAAGATTTTGCTTTTACTTGTTTCTATTGTGAAATAGTGCATATTCCTCAAGCTGCAACAAAATATTGCGTTTTTATATACATCACCACAACTATATAAGAGAGTGAGTTTTTCTGTAATGGTAAGGTTGATCAATTGTGATTTTAAAGTCAACAACTGAAACCATAGAAACAACATTTCTGTAATACAAGTGTAAGACTACATGTATTTAACTTTCCATAGACTCCAAAATGTGATAGCCTCATGCATTGGGCCATTCTTTATCATTTATCTAAATGAAATCGCAACTATCTAGAACATCTACCCACATATGAAAATATTATTCAATATATATTGATATCGAGCCCCTAATACCGATCCCTATACCACTGAAAAATCGTGATATATTGATATATTTACAATATATCATAATATATTAACCGATATTCAAATAGCAAGCCAATGTACCCAACATTTTCCTATCAGCTAACTTTTTTTCAATATATCTGATACCAATACGTATTATTTAATATTTTCGATACTAATATGGTCATGACTGATACCAAAACAAATATGGCCGCAACCGATATCGATATCGATACGACCTTGACTGATATTAATATCGATAATTTTATCCGTGCATCTACCAATAAAATACTTTGAGAAGAAAGCAAATCTTAACAAGTTTCATCTACTTCTTGTCATCTTTTGATGTCTTGCGATCAATCCGTCAAAATATTTGTGAACATACTATGCATCTCTTTTTTTAATTAGGAGCAGAAACTGTAATGGGAAATGCACCTTAGATAAGCTTCTGAAGGGCAACCAAAGAATGAATGATGGTGGATATAAGTTGTGGTGGTGGCAAAATCTAACCCAACTGACAAGAGAATGGCCCCAATCCTATCCCAAAATCAACTAAAATAATGTGTAAAAGATGCCCAGTCCCTAACCAGCAAAACCCAAACTGGAACCAAAACCAGAGGTAAACTGAAACCAAAAAAGGCCTAACCCAAAGCAAAAACAGCCCAAAACCAAGACAAACAAAACCCAATCAACCCAACCTGCAACTGAAAATGAAGAAAACAGATGCAACCTGATATTGAAGCAAGCTAATAACAGAGAGTATGCGCTACCAAATTAATTACACAATTTGGTTTGGACTTGGTATATAACCATTAAGAAATTGAATTCAAGACCAAAAATAAAATATGCATATTACTCCAGACAACTTTGAACCCACAACGACCCAAGCCTTGGCGAAAGAAAGCCAGATGTAACCAGAATTGAGATATCGAGACCTAATGATAGCCTGAACCAATGGAGGCTGACCTAAAACCACATTGGCTGATTTGTTTAAGTTGCAAATAGTTAGTTAAAAAAATCTGATTATGAGTTAATAAATGGTAAGATGAATAAAAATTTGCGATTGCAAGGGCAGTTCTCACAAGAGAACCCAAAATATATTCTGCCCTTGTAAAATTGGTTTTTTACATGAAAAAATAGAAAACTTATGGGCACTCATAATAATTGTTGTGACGAGATAGCTGCAACAATTGAACAGCATTAGACACCATATATGTTAACATAACAATGAATACCTTAATCATTTCAGCAGTTATCAGACCTATACTCGATGCCCCTTCCTTTCTTTCTTGCCGATGTCTTTGAAGATCTTGAAGCCACCTTGCAATTTTTGCCCTTGCAGTTGCAACTGCCGTTCTGTATCCAATGCCAGAATTTTCAGTACCTGCAGGTTCAGGAAGTCCATGTTTCAAAGCCATTAGCCTCTGCCTGATTTTTTTAATTCTTCGCTTCAGTGAGTTCTGTGTTTCAACACAGCCGGTAGTGAGGCAAGAATCCCCAGAACTTGATGAATTGTTTACAGGATTATCTTCACCATTATTAGTTGGTGTTGATCTACCTGGACCCTCTTTATAAAATAAGCGACGCAGCAGAGGTGAAGATTGATCCCTAAAATCCATTGAAGCTTTCTCCCGAATCTGCTCCAAATAAAACTTCCGACGCTGTTCACTTTCGCTCAGTCTTTCAGCTAATTTTTGTGCAAGCAATTCAGCTTCTTCCTGTTGCACTTTGGCTCTTTCTTCCCTTCTCTTAAGTTGTTCTATGGCTTTTGCCTCCCTTGCTGCACTCGAAGCCTTGCGTTCCTCTTCCCTTCTAACCTGAGCCTCTTCCTTCTTTCGCTGTGTCTCAGAAAGCCGCTGCAACTTTTCAGCTTCAATGAGTTTCCTTCGTTCAAAAGCAGCTTCTTCTCTAGCCACATCCTCTTTCTGTTTAGTTTTCAGCACTTGAAGCTTTTCAGCTCTCCTCATCTGTGAATCATGGAGTTTCTGGCGCAGCACAAACTTTTTGTTCTCCTCATTTAGAGACGTTATAAAGCGTACCTCATTAACTTTAATACTTTCATCACCAGCTCTTTTCACAACCTGAGCTATGTAAGCTTCATGTCGAGATTCACCACGTTGATGACGAGCATACACTCCCTCCCGCAGCTTCGTAGTGCGTACAGCCTGCCACTCATTTACACGGTTCAGTTTCTCAGATGTACGCTGAAGCTTCTGGACTCTCTCATTCTCTAACTCACTCCTAATTCTCATTGCCCTGGCATGCTTCTCTTCTGCCTCCTTTTTCAAATCCCATGCAGTCTTCTTTTTCTTCTCAGGTGACATCAGTTTATCATGCAAAATTCGTGCCCGCTCAGCACTTTTCCGGTTAATGAAAGGTGAATGGGAAACACGAGAGGAAACACGGCAAGGAGAAGCAATTATCTCCTCCCAATTTCTCTTCTCTTTCCAAGCATCCATGGATTTTAATAACATTGTAGATTTCTTCTCTTTACCCTTCTCTTTTTCACTGATTGCACGTTGCCTTTTAAGCTGATCAACTGCATTGGAGTTTTTGTCCACTTCAATTGAAGATCCTACCAGCTCTCTCCTGCTTTTTCCACCAGCAACAGCAGCAGCAGAAGCTTTTAGTGGCAGCTTATGTGTATTCAGATCAGAAGCACAAGGGCTTTGTGAAGCAACACGGTTATTTCGTACCCAATTCACTTTGGTAGACCTGCCTGTTTCTATGCTCCTCTTTTCTCTACTCAAATTTACCTGAGAATGAATTGAAACATTACTCTGTCTTCTTAACTTAATTTCCAATTCTGCAGCATCAGGGATAGCGGAACTGTTCAGGACATCAAAAGTTATAGGCTTACGACTATGGCGTTGAGAGCCTGTGGTAATCACATCACCAGTTGCATGCATTTTTCCCCTTGCTTGTTGGATTTTTTTAAAAGCCTCTAGTGATGAGGATAATATTTCTGCTCTGTGGGGTGAAGTAGTCATTCTACGAACCTGCACCCACAATTATGTTACTTTCCATCAGAGAGCTAGACACAAGCATTAAGCTGTGGAGGGAAGAAAGACCATACTTTAAAATGTAATTAGATTACCTAAAGACCATACTTCAAAATGTAATTAGAATATCTACAAGGAGATTAATTCATTCATTCCTTGTTACCCATATATATGACAAGGGAAAATCAAGAAACAATTCATTTTGTTATTTTTTTTTTTTTTTGGAGTGGGGGGAGAATGCTTCCCAAAACGTATGTGACTGGTGAATCTTTAACATATCATCTAGTCTGGATCAAATCCAAGTCTTTAACATGAAAGGACAGCCGAGTCCAACACTGGGACATCCCACAAGGACAAGGTTCCTCACAATATGACTAACCAAACAGCATCAGTTACCAATGCTGATGTGGAAAATGCACATATTTCCTACATTCCTAAACAAGGCCACTAAGATAAAGCATAGCCTTTCTATCATGCTGCAATTTTCACTTAAAGCTCAAGTGCTCAACCATTGATCACGACTTTGAAGCTCATTAGATCCTGGTGCATGGAATCAACAGAATGGGGCCATATCAAGAACGTTGCATCACAGCTCATAATAAACCATTTTCCCATATTTGTAAAATTATCAATTTCATTAATGGTAAATCTGTCTTCGAGAACTATAGCATCTGTAAATCTAAAATAACATCCCTATAAAAACTATCAGGTCAATGAATATGCTTTTTTCGCAGTTCAATATAAACTGCATTTCTCAGCTTAGGTAAATCCATGTACTATCATTCCAAAGGAAAGGAGGAATGCCTGACCAGTTGAATATGAAGACCATCTAGGAATGTTCAAGAAGTTACCTGCAATAATTACTCAAGCCAATCAAACAGTAACTTCAAAGTGAATGAAGTCAAATCCACTAAGTCTGAGTGGAGATCTAAGAGATTTTTCATTTTTTCTTTTCTTGACTAGCGGAGAAATTCTTTGTTAATGTTCACAAGGAGATCTACACCATCACATACACACAAGATAGGAAACACTTAAGCAACATAAAAAATAGAAGACCTGTCTAATCCAAAACTTCTAAATGCAAATAATGTAAATAATCCTTCTTCCTAAGTAATAAATTATGAACCCCTGCAAACTGAAAAACAGGGTGGGTGCAATCATCTCTTTATTCTCGAACACTACACAACTGCTCGTCTTCCAAATAAACCATTCCCCACAAAAGATTAAATAAATAGGATCAGCAGATGAAGATTATTGCTTTTGTTTTCCCATCGAAAATCATTCGATCCCCGATAACCTGCCTGAATCAGGACATAGCAATCACACTGAAAGCAGAAAATCAGGCTTTCCATGTCATAGAGCAGTAAATGAATAGATGATTCACCAATCCCAGAATCCACATCCAATAATTAATGTTGGTGGAAGTTATTGGTCACAACACCCTTTTCTGCAAGCTATCTAACATTGTGTTTCTCTCCCAAGCAGCCTTCCATGCCAAGAATACTTTTGAAGGCATAGCAATTTCGGCTCTTCAATTCGACCTCAGGAACCCGTGAAACAGACAGCATTATGATACTTCGAAACTTCAATTTAGCAGAAAATATATGTACTCTATGAAAAATAACCGATTCTAACACTTGGGCATGTATCCATTTCCAACACTCATACCTGAGCCAAAGAAACATAGCTTAAAGCAGCATTGTAATTTTGAATACCATTCGATGGAGAAAAGGCATGCCACTCATTGCATAAGCCATATAAAACAAAACAACAGTGAACTTTAATTCTTGCTATCTATTGACCAACTTGTCCTCAACCTCAACTGACAAGCAGAAAAATCATATAGAAAACCAAGCTGCTCTGCAAGTCTGCAACTGATAAAGAGCTTAAGATATGGGCTAATGAGGTGGGTAAGAGCACGAACGAGGCCAAATCTAAGTTGATAAGAGTTGCTTTATAAAAGGAAAGCCCAATGCACAAGATTCCATATCATAGCATCTACAGAGAGTCAGATACATAGTGTATTATACCTACGTTACAAAAAGACTGTCTCTATAAGAGGAATTTTAATGTCATGGGAAAATTCTCTGGTGAAGGACCCCACTGCTAAACAGTTGAGACAGGTGTCCTCACCTCAAGATTTCATATACATAGCTTCCTTAAAATGAGATCACATTGACTAATGAAGATAGGGAAGAGACTGCTTAAAGGCAGAACTCCTTAATCCTTTATAGTCAAATATGGATACTAATTCAGAACAATCTCAATTCGGATCATTTAACCACTGAGGTAAGTTTATACTCGGCCATGAACCAAAAAATGTTACAATTGACCCTAAATTACATCTTCATGAGAGAGGACGTTTTACTGTCAAGCTCCCCGGGGGTTTGGATTTTCAGAATGTTACTGATGGCAGTCCTAAGACTTTAGAATCCAAGAATAAATCAACTCCTGTGGTGGTTATGAAGTGGCCTTCTGATTTCAATTTGGAAGGTTTGCAACTGAAGAATATCCCTGTGCAGATCAAATTTCCCAATTCATTAATTCATATTCAGACTCTTTCCACATGTATTAGAATAACTAAATAGTTAAACCATTGTTTACTGAAAAAAAGTGGAAAAACAGGGACAGAAGCTTATTTACAAGGTTGTTGGTTGACGTTAACACTAGTATAGGGCATATGATAAACTAAACTACCAAACCATTACACTTCACACAATTTCTGTAACATCTATAGAGGAATCCTTACTCTGTAGATTAATTATCCCGACAGGAGAAAGGAAACGGAAACAAGCATTACTGTATACATGTGGGCAATTATTCATCACGTGGACAACCTTTTCTTGGATAGCAGAAAATAATCGCTCAAATAAAAAATGCCGATCTGCTACCACATTCATACTTCACTAACTACCAATCTTAGACAAACAACGTGCCCTTAAACCTTGTTCTAGAATTTGATCATCTCCCCCTGCCATTCTTCAACTATGAATGATATCACAAATATCTTTTTCTAAATCAAATATCTAGTCTTTGCATAATGAAAAAAAAAAAGTCTGTTGTCTACTTTTATCAACTTTCAGTCACCAAATATGAATTTTCACATCTAACATTCAATGCATAAATGCACCCCCTGACAGGAAGTACAAAGGATCCACATCTGTGGTTGGTACGCAGATGTTATTCTTCTAAATTCTCAAGTTCAGACTGTTAATAACGGATTAAAGAATGAAATGTCAGTTTGTCAATTAGTAACAAATGTCTTAAGCACATTCTGTCAACAGTAATGATGAGTAATGTGCTGTCAACAGTGATGATGATTAAGCATACTAACCTCCCATGAGAGAGCATGAGGCCTCCGGTGATCATTCTTTATGGTCATCATTGCCCCATCAGTTAATTTGGATGAGTCCCCTTTCAAAATTTCAAATTTCTCCACCCTAGTATTTAATTCCCTGAAATCAGATGCAGCTTCTTCAAGTACAAGGATTGACTCTTTAACCTGCTCTAGGTCACATTCCAGCTCACAAAGAAGGTACAGTTCATCAACAGCCCTATTAAGATTCTCAAACAGGAAGCACCAAAGTCGCTCCCTAAACCTTTCTTTACTTTCACCCTCTGGCCCTTCTCCAAGGGCACACATTATTTGGTCTCTTGACACACTATCTTGTGTTTTATCATTAGGTAAACCCCTGTAGTCTTCAGCAAGGTATGTCTTGTTGGACTCTTGCGAACTGCTATGTAAAGCCCTGAAATCTTCAACATCAGATTTTAAATTGGACTCTCCAGGAATTTCTGATGCACGGTCATCAAATGGAGCCAAATCTGAATCTTGATTAATTCCCAATGTGCTTGAACTTCCATTTGAAGTTGGTACTTTCAATACCTCCATATCATCTACAGAAGATGTGATCATGGGTGCTTGGACTTCCCCTTCTGTTACAGCTTCTCCAACTGCCACACATGAAAATTCACCAGCAGACATAGAATCATTATTCATAGGCTCAACTTCTTCACAGAGTAACTCTTTATCATCTGGAATATAACATTTCCCATCAGCTATTTCTCCATTCTTTGCTGTTGCTTTCGTAATGCTCAAAGATATTTCATTCAACTCTTTACAGTTTTCCCCAAAGGAGCCATCCATTGGTATTTGCTGAGCATCACAAACTGTATCATTTGCTTTCACAACCTCTATGTTAACTTCTGTGCATTTGTGAGAAGAAGCACATGAAACCACATCATTTGCATTCTGGGACATCCTGCACAAGGCCAAGTCTGCATCTCCAATCTCACCAAACTTTATTTCTGAGGCAGCTTGATTTTCGTGATGCAAGCCAAAAGCATCACTGTCTATATCACCCCATTTGATTTTATGAACAACACCAGGCTTCTTATATGAAACATTTTGAATATCTATGGCCCTACCGTTACAATTTCTAACCAATATGTGCCTCGATCCAAGAGTGTTCAAGCATTCATTTTCTTCACTAACCACACATTTATCAAGACAGTTCTCACTCTTCACATTCGCCTCTGATACGGAAGAATAATTTGAAATGTCTCCCTTGACATGTCCAGAAAAATCTCTTCTTGATTTCAAAGGATGGCCACCTTGCTTGTCCCAAGCATTCCCACCGTTTCCATCCATAAGCCTCCTAGCATATCCCCCAACCAAATTTTGAACAGAGAACTTTGAGCTGCTTCTGTGCTTCTGGACAAAGGAAACATCAAAATTATGCATTTTTAATCAGCACATAAAAGAATTACTTCTGAAAATTCTATGATGATGCTTCAAAACGTCAGATGCCATACAGCAGTAACAAAACCTTTAGACAGTAAAGAAATATGAAGAAAATTTATCACATATCAATTAATCATTACTATGGAATGAATGTACCCAACCAAAGAAAGTCAAATTAAAATGTTTATCATCTATCAATTGAACTAATCAATGGTTGTTAATAACCCAGAAAACCACAAACTAAAGCAAACCAAGCCTTTCTATGGGTGAGGGGTTGGTTCTATGGATTCTTTGTTTCCATTTAGCTCTATCATATGCCTCTTTCCATAGTAGAACTGAAAAAAATCAGTCAACATGTCTTTTGTGGGAAAAGATAGGATCATCAACCTCCAAGTGGACAAGACAAAGACTGGAGACTAACAGGGTTATAAAATCTCTTTTTTCTTTTCTCCTAATAAGTAATCAGATGGGGAAGAATATAAGTGGGAGGGACCCAAACCACTGGTCTGTGCAAGTAAGTAGGCCCAACAATACAACTACGCTGCCCCTAATTCCCCAAACAACAAAAGGAACTAAAAGCACATACCCAGTAGCCTCTTAAAGAATTCGCTACATTACAAAAGATCACATCAGTTGCATCATGGCGCCAATTTGCACCTAAAGATCTCAGTGCACTATAACTTGATACAAAGGAATTTTATGACACAATAAAAACATAAATCCAGGTCACAACAGAGTGATTTGCCCCCAAACTTGAATCAGAATTCTTTCAGTTAACATTCAATCAAAGTTTTTGTTTGCTAGATAATCATTTGATGGAGAACTGCAGCAGTGCCATAAATTATGAAAATTAATGCACCTTAATGAACACTAATACATCAAAATACATCCTTAAGCCCATCTAAACCCTCCCACGTTACCAAAGTTCATTTTACCAGTTTTTCTTTAAGTCTTAATCAATGTTGTCAAAGGCATGCCTCATGTGCGCCTAGGCTCCGGTCTCAAACCATGGAACCTCAAAAATACCTAGATGAGGCTTATTACAATAGGCTTGCGCCTAGGACTAAGGTGCAAGCCTTAGTGCTTTATAGTTTTTTCCAGAAAAAAATAATTATTTCTTTTAAAAACAGCAATTGTATTTAATTGCTACTATTAATACTGACTTGATATTTGTAAAATTGGCATTGATAAAAGTAATGAGTGGCTAATTAGAAAAATATGAGACCATGATGAGGATAATTTAAATTTGATGACAATTTTTTTGATAAAGGATTTTGTAGTTAAAATTGGAATAAATGAGGCTACACATCATATGAAATTTAGAAATAATTTGAATATTGAATGTTAAGTACCTTTTGGGATATTCTATTGAAGTTTGTAAATGATAAAGATTCTAGTAAAGACAATGAAATAATTCAAGCCTATAATCTAAGGAAGAAAAACAAATCAACTTTTGTTTGATAATGATAATTATTAGACTTTGCAATGAGTACTTTGAGAACGGTATTTCAATTTTATTAATAAATTATATTGTTCTTGTACATTTATGGAGAGCTTTGCTTAATAATTGACATTTTTTATATTATTAGTNAAGACTATAGATTCATTGTGGGATTTAGTTGGGCTTAAGATCTGCCTTATTAAAGGTGCAAGAAGAAAGTAAGGCGCCAATTTATGAAATATATATATATATATATATTTCATAAATTGGCGCCTTACTTTCTTCTTGCACCTTTAATAAGGCAGATCTTAAGCCCAACTAAATCCCACAATGAATCTATAGTCTTGTTCCTCCTAAAGCACAAGTTTTTCAACATTGGGAACAGTTGTACATCACCTTGCCAGTGACCTCTAGCTCTAGCTCGCGATGGAGAAATCCCCCTCTACAATGTAATTCAAATGCTCATCAACGTAAATTTTCCAATATCCAATAAGATTGAATAAATTACACATTGGACATTGAAAGCTTTTAGTTCCATTAAAAAAAGCTAGTAATAAAGAAAGGCACCTTTTTCACTTCAAACCATCCTGATCCCTGATCATCTTCAGCCTCTTCAGCATTCTCCATCGCAGTTCAATCCCAACCCGGAACTTCCTTCGTAGACAAGTGCATCGATTTGCATTAAAAAAAAAAGTAGGTTAAATTCGTTGACAGAAAGAGAGAGAACCGAAAAACCCTTTTGCGGAAATGCACGTTCAAACAATCTAGAGATGCAATAGTGACAAACGATTGATAGAAGGAAACATTCAATTATCCGAATTCATGTTGCATGATTGCCATCTACAGCATTAAAACGCTTTACAAGATTTTTACAAGGAAATGGAAGAATGAAGCCGAAATGAAAACCAAATTACGATGGAGCAGAATTTATGAAGAAATTTTATGATAAAAAAGTCACATTTCCTCGAGAGGGTCAGAGTTTGTAGGGTTTTTCCGGGTGGAGGAGGGAGACCATGAGATCCATGAAAACCCGATTGAAAAGTCACAATTGGATTAATGAAAATTTAAAGGGGGTAAAATTAATCAAGTAAATCTTATCAATTTGTTTGATTTCA
>JAODPA010152468.1:0-14869 GCA_025585075.1 Nepenthes mirabilis
ACCTTCTTTATTTAAACATTAAAATTACTAAAATTATTTTGTCCTTTTAATTAGTCAATTTCATCCCAACCAATTAATGGATAATTCTTAATTTTTAAATTATAATTTTCTTACACTTCCCTTAAAATTAAAAACAATTATCATTTTTTTCGATTTTTTTTGGTTCACTGCATTACGAAATTATATTTTTTAAATATCACTATGTTAAAATGTCAAATCAAAATCTTAATTTGACACATTGGTTTTAAAATTCTAAGTCAAATTCCAAGAAAAGTTACCTAAACGATATTGGGAAGTGTGAACACGGATATGGTTTCGTCATCCCATTGACGGACCATGGGAAGATCTTTCGCATTCGCTCCTCCTTAAGGTTTCCAGCTAATCCAATAATCGTCACCTCGTACGATTCTATCTTCTCTAGCCGGATATTGTGATTTTGTTTGTTGGGTCTCGGGTTTATCTGCACTTCGATTGTTGGTGATTTTCGTAAGAAAAAAAAATGGAGGCAGAAGCGGCGGTCGATTACCTTGTGGATGAGAGGAGCAAAGCTCAGTTCGATATTGATGCTATGAAGATCATTTGGGCTGGTGGTAAGCATGAATTTGAAGTCTCCGATCGCATGGCTCGTCTTGTCGCTAGTGATCCGGTCATTATCTCACTCTTTTCTCATTAAAAATGTCCTTCTTTTTTGTTTTTGTTATGTAGAAGAATATAATTTAGTTCTTCCTCGAATTTTATGGAGTTTGTGGAAATTAATCTCGTCCCCTCCAAATTTCGCTTTCTTTTATGTTTACAGTTCTTTCTCTCGGATTATAATTGCTTTTGATTTGCTATAATTTGGTGGTGGTTCAAATTTTTGAGAGTGAAATAAACAGGAAGTTTAAGTTTAGAATCCGACGGAGTGGTATCACTCAGATTATTCAAGAAACTAACGGACTGGTGGCTATTAATCAGTAGCACAAAATGAAGTTTAAGATAGTTCTGATACTTCCAGATGTAGGCAAAGTGATGCATCGGTGAGTGAAGGTGCTTTTGTTGTGGTTAGAGGGGATACGGAAGGGAGCGGTGACTATAGAAAATTTTCGGGTGATTTAGTAAAAATAATCTAGATGTGTCTTCTTTCAAACAGTGTCTCCATATCCCATGTTGATTGGGAAAACACCAAAAGCCTTTGTGGCACTAGTGGTACATAGAAGTTGTAGGTGTGTGATCATGTTGGCGTTAGACCTGGATACACACAACCCGGCTTAGTGGAATAAAACTGAACCCTCCATCAAACGTCAATCACCAAACTCGTGAGTACAAAAAATACAATGATGCATAACGTTTTTAACGTGGAAAACTCTTTTCAACTACGGGAATAATTACGGGACAAATTTCAAACAAATCCACTAAAATAATAATAATAATAATGTCGGTTATAAGTAATCCCCTCCAAAATTCCTTCGCTACAATCTCAAGTGAAGAATGGTTGATTACAAACCCCTTAATATACCTAACAACCTACAAGAGAAATACAACGAGTAATAAGAACAACCAAACAAAATATGCTCTAGAAAATTACTCTAAAACAATGTATCCCACTTTGACAAAGAATAGAACTCAAATCGAATCTTAACCGGATGCCGAACTTCTTGCTCTTCTCTCCTTTCTCTCTTCTCTCTCTTTCTCTCTGTATGGTATTCCTTGTGTAAGATTTGATTTTAGAATGCCCTAAAGACGCATCATATGCATTTTTATACTTCGAGCAGCGCTCGACCGCCCGTCGAGCACGCCTCGAGTGTGGGTGCCACTAGAATCAGTGCTCAAGCGCCCGTTGGGCGAGCCTCAGGGGTGGGCGTCCCTGGGTTTGGCGCCAATCACTGGTGACACGTGCGAATACTGTAATCCTTACACAAATATCCACAACTTTCCAATAACTATCCGCTTGTTGTGGCACCCATAATGGAGTAAACAAAACCCAATAAATCATTGTTTGATGCTTCAGGTGAAACCAAATCCCGAGGTATGACAGGCGGTGTGTATAGGGCCTGGATACATATTTACCATGAAATGTTGTTCTGCGAGTGCTAGCTATTCGTATGATGATTCAAATAACTAACACTGTCCCCTCAAAATAATACAATGTTTTTGGTATAACTTACTATATACTTCACCTATTCAACAAAATCCAGTTTATCAGTAGAAGTTTTGAATTCTGATTTGCTTGTAGTTATGAAGACATAGTAGCTTTGTGGACAACAAATGGACACATGCATTTGTATACGCAAATTAATGGTTCTACGTGTTTCTTTCAACATGCATATATGCAAACATTTATGCTTGTTTTCCAGTATCCTACGTGCAAATTAATGGTTCTGCTAGTGGAATGGTTGTGTTCTCATGTGTCTTATCTGGAGCTTCAGGTTTTCAGGAAGGATAACAGGGCTATCCTAGACAGGAAAGAGTTGTTTAAGAACACGCTGAGAAAAGCGGCTCATGCATGGAAAAGAATTATCGAGCTTCGTTTATCTGGTGAGTTATCATTTGGGATGAGAGATAGTCTTTTCTTTAGTGAGGTCTGCATTCTGTTATCAATATCTTCTTAAATGGGAAAAATATACTGTCATTGCAGAACAGGAGGCCAGTAAATTGAGGTTCTTTGTGGATGAACCTGCTTACACGGATCTTCATTGGGTAAATTCTGGCCCTCGTCCGGCACGGTGATTTATTTACTGTTTCAGCAAATACGTACACTGGATTGTAATTGATAGATCCAATGAGAGTTTCTTAACAGAGACAAACTGTTCTCTTGAGTGTTCCTAACCTGGTTGTGGGCATGTTTAGTTGAAGTCATTTCAAATCAGATTCTTCAGTTGCATTTTTTTTTTCTGTATTTAGCTATTTTGTTAGTTTTCTTCTAGTCTGTTAACTTATTTAACTAACTGCAGGGAATGTTTATTCCCGCTATTAAAGGACAAGGCACTGAAGAGCAGCAGAAGAAGTGGCTGCCAATGGCATATAGGATGCAAATCATCGGATGTTATGCACAAACTGAACTTGGGCATGGTTCCAATGTTCAAGGACTTGAAACTACTGCTACATTTGACCCTGAGTTGGATGAATTTGTCATTCATAGTCCGACATTGACTTCTAGCAAAGTGAGTAGTTGAGAGCAGTTATGGTAGACTCTGTAATAATCAAAGTTTGTCTACCCATTAATTTAGTTAGGGAAGTGATTCCCATTATTCCCCAAGCTAAAATTATTTCTTCTTCATTCTCATCTTATGGTGATTGCACAATGCCTACTAATTTCATTATGCCCCTTTTTGTCATTCGTGTGCATTTTATAACTTGATTGACTTGAGCAGTGGTGGCCTGGTGGCCTGGGTAAAGCTTCCACTCATGCAGTTGTTTTTGCACGGCTCATAACAGATGGCAAAGACCATGGAATAAATGGTAACTATTAGATGCATAGGTGGAATTATATTGTCTCATCATTCTTGCAGTGCCATTTGTCTTGGTGTCATTTTGTTTCGTTGTTACTCTAAATCTTACCCAGTGTTGTCAAAGGTGCAAGGAACTCCAAGTCGTGAAGGTTCCCTACAGCCTAGGGAAAGGCGAGGCACACATTTATTTAAAATGCATTAATAATGCTTTTGAAGTGGAATTTTAAGCTGTGAACAAAAGTAGTTTTAAGGAAAATAACCAAAGATAAAACTGGTCCATCAACTATAATTGCACATCAAAATCGTAAATAGACTCATGACAAAAGGGGGAAAAAGCTGTGAACAGAGCAGTAGCATCAACAATTGATATTGATGTCTCGTGACAGTGGGTTTTTTTTTTGTTCTCTCCTATTACTTTTTTATTTTTAGAGAAATCTTGAGAGGCCAGTGACCTGCACGAGGCTCCCCTCATGCCTGGCTGCCACAGGTGCTGCGATGTGCCTGTGCCTCAGGCATACCTTTGACAATACTGATTTTGATGTTGTCTTATTTAGTCATCAAAATTAACTGTTTGATCTTGTCTTGGCCTATATGAACCATTTTCAATCATGTATAAAACCCATCCTTTTCAAGGTTTTATCGTGCAACTGAGGAGCTTGGATGATCACCTACCTTTACCTGGAATTATTATTGGTGATATTGGAATGAAATTTGGAAATGGAGCATATAACACTATGGACAATGGATTCCTAAGATTTGATCATGTGCGCATTCCAAGGGATCAGATGCTTATGCGGTTTGTTTTCTTTAAACTAAACCAAATATGTTCTTTAACTTTGTTTTTTATGTCTCATGGGTTCGGAGTTTGATGTATGACCTGGTCTTTTTATGTATATTCTTGACTAAAATATTTTGATAAGTTGTCATCATTTTTGTCATGCTGTTGATTCATTTACTTCGGTTTTATGTATTCTGATCTGATGTTAAATAGAAATGGTTGTGCTAATTTGATTGTAATATTTGCAGGTTAATATTACACTTGTATTGCTTATTGTGTAATCATGATTATCTATGTTTATACTAATAGATGTGAGAAGCAAGTAGCTGTTATGCCGTTGATAATTATCCTGTAGTTTGGCAAATATATCTTGTACAGCTGTATACTTTTATGCTTGGCATGTTTAATTGTTCTGGAATTATATTTATATCAAGGATTTATGCTTTTAAAGATGAAAAGTTTTACTTGTACTTCCTATTGTGTTGATCGAATTTCATTCCACTGTCCAGTGTGAAGCAGGTTACTAGAGAAGGGAAAGTTGTGCAGTCAGATGTTCCCTGGCAGCTGCTGTATGGGACTATGGTGTACGTGCGACAGACAATTGTAGCTGATGCTTCTAGTGCTTTGTCTAGGGCAGTTTGTATTGCTACAAGGTACAGTGCTGTTCGTAGACAGTTCGGTTCACAGAATGGACATGAGACTCAGGTATTCCAGAAAACTACTAGCTGATCTTAAACATAGGTGCAGTCATGTTAAATTTTCATCCAATTTTTCAGAAATAAAAAAACATTTTCCTTTTTCTTTGTACCAAATTACATGTTTTTTTAAAACAAAATTCTGCTGGCATCTTTAAAGGAACTATCTATATTGTATACTAAATTTTATTTTTGGGTTTTCCCTCTATATGTTCTTTTGTTGTTTTGCATTTGCTGAAAATTATAAAAACAAAAAGTTTAGTGTTTTTGCCTTCTTATACTCAAATTTAAGCTGGGAATTTGGCGGGCTTTCTATTAACAACATGGGGGTCTCTTGTTAGGAATTTCTTGGATGTGAGGAAATCTTCTATTGGACTTTCAGATTTTCTTACAATGTAACTGACATGGTTGCTTTTCCATTGCTTAGGTAATCGATTATAGAACCCAGCAAAGCAGGCTCTTTCCTTTGCTGGCTTCTGCTTACGCTTTCAGATTTGTTGGTGAATGGCTAAAATGGCTATATATGGATGTGACTCAAAGATTGCAAGCTAGAGATTTCTCTACATTACCTGAGGCACATGCTTGTACTGCAGGCTTAAAATCTTTGACTACCTCAGTTACTGCTGTATGTGATAATCTTGGACCTTCATCCCTCATCATTAAAATGTTATGGTTTTAGGAAATCTAGTCGGCTTGATGAATATTTTTTGATGATAATATTGGTGGCAGTCTTTGCTGCTTAATATCTCTGTTATTTTTTTTTACTTTAACTCAGTCATTTTACAGCAAATTATCACCCTCTGCTGTTCGTTTCTGACAATACATCTGGAATACCCAGATATCCTATCTGGCCGATGTTTTTCACTTCAAGGAAAAGAAACCGAAAACTTTGGTTCCATTTTCTTCTACTGCCCCCTATGTCCCCACTGCTTTGCACTTGGTTCCCCTCCGTGTGCTGTCTGTGTGTTTTGAGTTGAATTTAGCAGTGTTTTGATTAATGAAGATGTGTTAGCTGCTGTTATCACTCCTTTTTGAATGCTTTCATATCTGATATCAGTTATTTATCACACAGGATGCGATTGAAGAATGCCGAAAGCTATGCGGTGGTCATGGTTACCTCTGCAGCAGCGGGCTTCCTGAGTTATTTGCTGTTTATGTCCCTGCCTTTACATACGAGGGTGATAGCATAGTGCTTCTTTTGCAGGTTTATTTTCTTGTTTCTTGTCCCTAAGTAGTAACATCTCTTAGAAGTTAGAATGCTTTTTCAACTGATTATGTTGATGTCTTATGATGATCCTGCATAAAATTGCACTATATTCTTACTCTCAGCATTATTGGCCGAACACCGAGTCTGGAACAGTCAGAGGCTGACCACTTTATCTGCTTCCTGTTTGTCCATCACCTAGCCTATCAACTGGAAATGGAAAAAAATGCAGGGACTATGATGGATGAAAATATTAGTATTGATCCCAGTCATATCGGTATAAAATAATATATATTGATATTGGATATATCGAAAGAAAATTTTTTTAAAAAATTATAAGCTGATAGGGTTATATCAGTCAATATTATATTAATACGACAATATATAGTGACATTGGGTGGCCTAATATAAATATATATTGGTTGATTTTTACATCTATATGTACATTGCCTTAGAGTTTTTGTTTGATGACTTTGGTTGTATTTGGAAGATTCCCATTTTGGCCATCAAGTTCTACTGATACTGATTTATTTTTATAATTCGTGATTTATTAGCCCACCTAATGAATGCTCTCCATGATTCCTCTCTCTCTCTCTCTCTCTCTCTCTTGTAGGTTGCTAGGTTTCTTATGAAGACTGTTTCTCAATTGGGTTCTGGAGTAAGGCCTGTTGGGACGACTACATACTTGCTGCGAGTGGAACAACTATTGCAATGTCCCTGTGATGTTCAAGGAGGTTTCATATTTCTTTTCATTTCCATTTATTATTGTCCCTTAAGGATGGATCATAGGAGTTAACCCTCTGTGACCTTAAAAATTTCACTGCATAGCATAGGGTGAAAGTATTGCAGGAAATTCCTGAATGTGATGATAAAAATGGTTAGCAAAACAGAAATTGGATAGTTATCCTTATAGCTAATCCAAATGTTTTGTCACTAAAGAAAAGGCAGCAAAATATAAGATAAAAAGAAACACCGCGAAATGACAGAATTAAATTAAATGATCGATTTATATCCAACCTACCTATCCAAAATATTGGACTGTTCAATATCTCTCTTATCCTTTTTTGTTTGAATGTACTTTAAAATTCAAAGTGGATATTCCTGCATAAATTTCAGCTTGCACCTGCTACAACCTGGCCAATCCCCCATCCCAGAAAAAAAATGAAAGAATTAAATTAGAAGCTATGATGTTAGCTACTAGTATTAGGATAACTATCAACTATCCACCTGTATATGGCATATTTACCCATTTGATGGCTTGCAGCTGAGGATTGGCTGAAGCCGGATGTTGTAGTGCAACTGTTTGAAGCAAGGTCAGCTAGGATGTCTGTTGCCTGTGCTAAAAGTCTTAGCAAGTTTTCGAAACCTGAAGATGGTAACTCTCTGTCTCGTGTGACAACTACCATTTGTTCTGATGAAACGCCATCTCTCTTCATATCTCCTATTCTGTTTGTCTCAATCAAGGGTAAGGCATCAATGATGTCGGTTTTGCTTCCATTTAAAATGGGTTCTCTTCCAATTAAAGTTTGTCCAATTACCGTTACTGGAATTCTCCATTTGAATGATTTGATATTATGTGGCTGTCATAATATCATATTTATAAATCATGCAGGCTTTGGCTAGGTGTTGTGTATGGTTGATGATATGACATTCTTAGCCATTAGAAATCACACAAATGGTTGAAATAATGGTAATTCCACCTGATTGGAGAGGATCCTGATTTATGGAAAATATATTTGTTTCACAATCTGTGAACCGCCTATGGTGAGGTTTATGTTCAACAATTCATTCCATATGTTGCAGAGTTGGCCTTTTAACTGATTCAGTTCTCTTTAAAATATGAGCTATTGTTGAATTTTATTCTGTTCTATTTTAACATGTTCTATGAATTTCAGGCTTTATGGATCTATCGGCAGATTTAGTGAGTGTGGCTACAGCTCACTGCCAGTTAATTGTGGTCTCCAAGTAACTTCCTCCTCTCCGCAGCCAAATTCCTTCCCCCCTTATATTTACTTTCTTTTCTGCTTACCTCCAAAAAAAAAAAAAAAAAAAAGATTTACTTGCAAATAGCCATAGCAACAATGCTTCCTCAAACGTCTGCATATGGCTGAATAAAGTTCCTGATTTTTCTCTGTTTCTGCACTAAAAATCAGTAGCATTTTGCCCCTTTGTTGCTATTCGAAACACACATGCCATGACACTGTAAACCCAAATCCCCTTTCAAACTTCAACCACCCTCTCTCTCCCGATTGAACACAGGGAATAAAATACACAACCAAACATATGATTTGCACTACAAAATTTAACATGAATAACCTCTTTCGACCAAGGCAAAATTATAGGATAATGAAACGGGCATTAACAATCCACCTCCTGAGACAGCACTTCCTCCTCAACTGGCTACTATAAGGACTGACCGGCATAGTAACCGGACCACCCGGGTTCCCCTTAAATTGAGAGATTTCATCTAATTTGCTGTTATACTTAGTTACTGCACACACTCACCGTTACTGTAGCACATGGGTCTTCTCACGGTTATTGCTTTACTGCTTATTGTTTCCAATTTAGTTATACTGTTTCTCTTTTTGTTATTTTGCACGTGGGCCCAATGCTATATAAACCCATCACTGTTCAATGGAAATGGGATACAGAATCATGTACTTCTCATCCCGTCTCTTCCTCTTCCCTATCTCTCTCTCCCTCGTTCTCTCTCCCAACTTTCTCTCTCTCAGCCTGCTTCTCACCTCCATTTTCCTCTACTTGAACTCCCCTTCCGTGCTTCTTTTCAGTGAGTTCGGCTTTCTTCTTCATTAGACCGTTGAAGCACGCATCATTTTGGTGCTCTCATTGAGACCCGGTAGAGGAAATGACGATCGAAGAACAAGCGCTCGATGCACTCGAAGCGGCTATCGCCAAATTGGCCAACGCGATGAAGGACCTCCGACGGGCTACCGACAGATTTTGCGCCACCATGTCCACCACAGTTTCAACCACAGCACAACTCTGGTCGTCCATCATTGCCATCAGCCAATTGCTCCACAGAATCGAGCACAACCCTAACCGGTCAGTGACCTTCTCACCTTCTATGGTTTCTTCTATTATTACTTCCCATCTACCCGTTCCAATTGCTCCATATCTTTCCTTTCTCCAACTTGCAATCCCTTCCTTCACTGGTTCCGTGCAACCACATATACTTCAAATCGCCATCTCTGCTTTCACCACCTCAAAGCAAATTCGACCATCCTGCCCAAACCGTATCGACCGACTACCCTTTCCGACTGCGAATTCCTCTTTGTCTTCAACTCCATCACCGATTATAGCTTCCACTTCTAAAATTCTACCCCAAACATCTGAAAATATCCGCACTGATGATATTGAAAGATCGTATTTCCACTGCCTGCCGCGCTTCAAGCATTTACACCCCCTGGAGGTACCACTGTACTCTACTTCTTCCTCCATTTTACTTCCACAAATTCTTGCTGAAATGACAACTCGGGCTGCGCTCCTATTATGGAAGTCTCTACCATTACCGAAAACCACTGGTGTGGAAAAATCAGGCAAGGAAACACTGGATGCGGGTCGAATCTATTCGCCACACTACCCACTTACCCAGCCATCCACTAACTTCACTTTAGCTTTGCTCAACAAACTCTTTCTTCCAAACCTGCTATTCCAGATCTCATGCTGGATAACTTATGCAGACGGCTCTGTCCAGATGACGGCACAACTTGCCTCTATTACGGCTCCGTTTGCATTTCACTTCATCACATTTTGGCTTCCAGACCGAGGCTTGTGCCTTAATTGGGATGAACGGGTTACACCGGGTCATCAATGTAAGACCCTGCAATTTTTATGTGTGATGGTTGGGGAACATAGTTGTTGCCCTCCAGGAGCCACAAGTTCAGAGCCTCAAATTTACAGTGCAAACAAGATTCAAATCTCCACAAGCCGGCTCCTAGATGCAAAATCAATGCCTCCGTTGTGGGATAAAATTGATTGGTATACTTATGGTTCACCTCCATTTATTGATGTGTAGTCTGGGGTATTATGGTTTGTAGAAGTAGTTTCAGCTATGGCAAACTTATTATTGAGACTCTTCGTAATTTTGGGATCACATTATCAAGATGTGAACAGCCTTAATGGGGTTGCAGCCCATTTTCACGTATTGGCACCACCCCAGACAGCTCAAAGAAATTCCAAATGCCATCACATGGTCCAAGCTGCTCATCTAATTGTGAGTCCCTCTACAAGCTATCATGAAAATCATGAACACCAAATAAAGTGTTTGATATATTACTTTGAGTGGGTCAATCCTCTATTACAGTCTATTATCCCAAACCAAGACCCTGATGTATCCGTTGTCATGAAATCCTTCAGCGCCTTTGCTTTTCTTAGCCAGCTTGTGGAAATAGAGCACGGTTTTGCTGCCAACCGCCCTTCTAAGTGGCTCAACTATTTGCAGTTGGCTAAAGAAAGATATCATACAGTTTGGACCTCATTTGTACTGATTGTTCCCTTGGCGGCCATGTATGGAAACCTGCCCCCAACCCTGATTTACTATGCCCGAGGAACTTCTTCTATAGCATTTGTATATGATTTACTATGTCTGCTCCTGATTTGCTTCCACAAGCTGGCTACCAACGAAATCGGAGCTTGCCTTGTTTTAATTGCTGTTGGAAATGGCTGGTACGCTTACCGGGTTGCTCACATAATGGGGTGTTGCTCTCAGATTTTGATCGAACTCCTTGAGTCAGTATCCAAGTTCTGTGATCGGAACCAAACCCCTCATTTAATGCCGGGGGCTAGATACATTTGGATGCCTCTATGGGTTGTGGCTGTGATTAGAATTTTGAAGTTTTATTTTCCACCATTGATTGTAATTGCATTATTATTGAGCTTAGCTTGGACTGCGGAAGCTATGAGGCATGTTGTTAATTTGACAATAAGTCGGGTGGTTGCTCTGAATTATTTTGAGGGTAATTGTATTAGCCTTCATCATTGGGCCGCTTGTCTTGGGCTTCTCATTGTGTCTGCCATCAGAACACTATGGATTTGGGCTCGGGGTTTCAATTTGTTTGAAGGAGATGATGGATGCATGTTTTTTTCTGCTCCTTAATGCTGGAATGTCATACAGTCTGTTTTCCAATATGGAAATGGCTGGGCTTTTGTGCATATCACAGCAGGCAGGACAATTTGTACAATGAGCTACCTACCAAAGGTTATAGATGCTTTGCTTGCGGCAAAAAGGTTGCTAAAGGATGACGGTGTCACAATTGCTCAGATAATGACAATTAGAAAATTTTCGCCATTAATATGGATGCTAATGTGCACACTAAACCTTGAGGACAAGATTCTTTTGATGGAGACGGCAATGTTATGGGCATTAACAATCTACCTCCTGAGACAGCACTTCCTCCTCAACTGGCTACTATAAGGACTGACCGGCATAGTAACCGGACCACCCGGGTTCCCCTTAAATTGAGAGATTTCATCTAATTTGCTGTTATACTTAGTTACTGCACACACTCACCGTTACTGTAGCACATGGGTCTTCTCACGGTTATTGCTTTACTGCTTATTGTTTCCAATTTAGTTATACTGTTTCTCTTTTTGTTATTTTGCACATGGGCACAATGCTGTATAAAGCCATCACTGTTCAATGGAAATGGGATACAGAATCATGTACTTCTCATCTCGTCTCTTCCTCTTCCCTATCTCTCTCTCCCTCGTTCTCTCTCCCAACTTTCTCTCTCTCAGCCTGCTTCTCACCTCCATTTTCCTCTGCTTGAACTCCCTCCCCTGCTTCTTCTCGGTGAGTTCGGCTTTCTTCTTCATTAGACTGTTGAAGCACGCATCAGATAACCTCCGAATAATATTCAATGTAAATATTTGGCTGCAAATAACCTCATCCGAAGGTCCTTCATAACATCTTGAATGAATAACCGGTTAAATTTAATCACAACAAACCAAGCAATTCACAAGGATAGATTACAATGAGAAAACAAGTAACCAATTAATAATGTCTTACAAATGCTAGTATAATTGATTTGAACTTAGCGAAGAGTAAAACTCAAATCAGACCTTAATTAGATATAGAAAATCTTTTCTTTTTATCTTTTCTCTTTCCATGCAACACCTCTTGTATTAAAATGCTCACAGATTTTATCCTAAAAATACACCAAGGCCTTTATGTTTCCGCTGGTATTCAAACACTAGCATTGGAGTTTGGATGCCACAGATAAAACTGTCTCTATGCACAATTTGTTATCAATGCAGGAGCGCCCCCTTAGATGCCCCTCAGGCACACCCACCTCTGAAATCCAAGCATGGCCCTCTCGTGTGTCCATCATGCGCCAATCTCATAAGCCACTCAAATCCATTACTCGAGCGAAACGTCGCACAAAAACAGTGCTAACTCCAAATGACTCGCCTTGCCTATTGGGTGTGAGATCCACAAAAGGGTGATTTAAAGCCCAACACCCTCCCTTCTAGCCAGTGGATCTGCCCATGGCATTATCCTTCCCCCTTGCTTTTCAAAGCAGTAACTGGTTACTTAATGTAAAGAACCTCTGTCAGATCCAAACCCTTTTATATAAATACCCTTATGTGTCATTTCAGTTAATGTTATATGGCTTATGTACCTGTGGAAATTACTAAGCCAGTAGTGACAGCAAGTTTGTGGTCATAATTAGTCGAAGTGGTTTCTTATCTAGTGAAATGACATTTTTCCTTTTCCAGATTTGTTGAGAAATTGCAGCAGGACATACCCGGGGAAGGAGTGAAACAACAGTTGGAAGCTCTTTGCAGTATTTATGCTCTCTCCCTCCTCAAGAAGCATCTTGGCGATTTTCTCTCCACTAGCTGCATCACCTCCAAGCAGGCTTCGCTTGCAAATGATGTCCTGAGATCCTTATATTCACAGGTTCTTATCTTGCAAACGATCACATTATGTTTGGTTGAATCCAATTTGGGATAAATATTACCCGGAAATTTTTATTACCAGATAATTCAGAATAACTGAATTCATGTATGGTGTGTTTATTTATCCCCAGCCAAGTGAGGATATTAAATATCAGTCCCACCCACCCTTCCTACCCTCTTGCCACACCTCTGTCTACTCACAGGTTTGGGCCCACCTCTGGCAACCCGTCGGCGCTAGACCACCTCTGGTGAGCCTGTCAACGTACCTCCAGTGATCTCCACCACCACCTTTAGCCAGCTGGTCCATCTTCCACCCACCCCAATAGCCCTCGTTGTAGTCCTACCTTATCTCTTGAGTGCTATTTATTTCTGGTGCCAACCAAACAATGAAATGTTTATTCTACCTTATTCATAATATTATTTATTCCATTCTCATGTAATTTCCCTCCATCAACCAAACAGCCTATTTTATGGTACATTTATGGGGTGTTTCGATGTGGGTTGCGATCGGCCTGACTTTCAAGACGGGCTGTTAAATGTTTGGCAAATCCAAACGCCCCCTTAATCTCCTTCAGCCGGCTGCCATCTGCAAAAGGGCAGACCCATAATTGTCTTTGATAAAAAGATAGCAAAAATCAACTAATCTCAAAGGGAGAGATAAATGAATTATAATGGTCGATAAATATATTTATTCAACGTACCTCCAGTGATCTCCACCACCACCTTTAGCCAGCTGGTCCATCTTCCACCCACTACTCCAATAGCCCTTGTTGTAGTCCTACCTTATCTCTTGAGTGCTATTTCTTTCTCGTGCCAACCAAACAATGAAATGTTTATTCTACCTTATTCCTAATATTATTTATTCCATTCTCATGTAATTCCCCTCCATCAACCAAACAGCCTATTTTATGGTACATTTATGGGGTGTTTCGATGTGGGTTGCGATCAGCCTATGACTTTCAAGATGGGCTGTTAAATGTTTGGCAAATCCGAACGCCCCCTCAATCTCCTTCAGTCGGCTGCCATCTGCAAAAGGGCAGACCCATAATTGTCTCTGATAAAAAGATAGCAAAAATCAACTAATCTCAAAGGGAGAGATAAATGAATTATAATGGTCGATAAATATATTTATCAGGGTCAGCAAAAAAATTTTCAGCTTTAATATTAGCATTTTTCTATCTAATTTCCTTCTATGTATAATTTTTCCTCTAATCTGCTGGCATTTGTTTGCCTTTGTAGGTTCGTCCAAACGCCGTAGCTCTTGTAGATGCGTTTAACTACACCGATCACTTCCTTGGCTCAGTTCTGGGTCGCTACGATGGAAACGTGTATCCGAAACTCTACGAGGAGGCATTGAAGGACCCACTGAATGAGTCGGTTGTGCCTGATGGTTACCATGAATATCTTAGGCCGTTGCTGAAGCAGCGGCTACGGACTGCCAGACTTTGAGGCGGTCCCTTCGATGTGATAAATAAACTCGAATAAAGCTCCTTGGATGGGATCCATCAAAGAGTATCCTGTCCGTGATCAATCGATTCTGGCATTGGAGCCGCCAAGGTTAGTTCCGCAGTCGATATGAGTTGGCAGTATGGATTGGTTAAATGTCTTATCTTTTGCGTCTTGTGTGTGTGTGTCATGTGTTGTTTTACCGAATGCCGACTGAATTATATACGATGAGCTGAAAAGAAAGACCGAGTTGTGCATTGTTCACACTCAACCTTTGAACATTTTAGATGATGCATGGCAACTTGAACATTTTGGATGATAGACTTGATCCGCTTAAAATTTAATAAGATGTGATTAATATTTATAAATATTATAAATAGATAAGGGTTAAAAAATT
>JAODPA010152479.1:0-14867 GCA_025585075.1 Nepenthes mirabilis
CAAATATCCTCCAAAATCTCATAATATTTAATTAATTTTTTCACACCAAAATTACCTAAAAATAAATAAATCCAATTAAATCGAATAAAAAATTCAGCATATTACAAATATTTCTTCCTTATTTACATCCTGAAAACAGGATGAATTTTGTTTAGTCCACACAATCAAAGGTCAAAATCGCACAACGATACTTCTTCCTTATTTACATCCCGAAGACCGAATGGATTGTGTTCAGTCCACATAGTAAAGGCCAAAATTGTACAGCGATACTTATTTAGACAATTATCTACACTATAATAATTTAAAGCATGCCAGGGAATACTATTCGCTAAAATAAATCCTTGGTTCAGTTTCTTTACTTCTTAAAATTTCATAGTTGAAGCCCTTATTCATGATCTTGCTTATTTTTCGTAATTTTCACATCTTAGAGAAAATTCATATTTTCATGATATCATATTAGCTTCCACTTATGTACAAACTTGGTATATATACACAACAAAAATCATATCAATGGATATCATAAAAAATCAAGCCAAATAAATTTTTAGCTGACATATTAAGTGACTTTCAGTCCATTAACCTTCTAATTTTACCAATTTGCCGCCTGGTTCAGTTCCTTTTTAATTTTCTTAACCGGTTTATTCAAATAGCTAATTCATGGACCGATTTTTCCCTTTTTATGAAATTCTTCCTATTTTATCATGTGGACCGATTTATTATATATCAAAAATGGATTGACCGGTTCACTCAAATAAAATACATTCTCGAACCAGTCCACTATTCCCCTTTAAAAATCCAACTGCTGAATCGATTTGCTAAAATCGATTCTCAACCCTACTTTTGCAGCCGGTTAACCCCATAATCCACGAATTCACTTAATATTTGGTTAGTTTACTATCTTAGCATGTCATATTTGATTAGTTTATCCATAAATTCTGGGCCAATTCACCCATTTTTAGCAAAACTACCAAACTATCGCAGCGGCTGGTTCAGTAGCAGTGTCTAATTTTTGGGCCGATTCAGTGTGCAAGTCATCATAAAAAATTACTTCCATACATTTCCAAAATCAGTACAAAATTTTGGACCGGCTTATGTAAATTTTTCATTTTTATCCTTACCCGGTTAAAAGTTATACACTGATTTTTTATGCATAGCTCTACTTCTTGCCGGTTCAGTGACACTTTCTTTTCTTTGGGTTGGACCAGTCAAATTTTGCAAGATAAATTTACACCAATTTATGACATATTGCCGATTCATTGAAATATCATACTTAATTTTTGTGAAACTTGAATCGGCCTAAAACTTGGTGAAAATAGCACCCAAAGTCCCTACCAGTAGCTGCTTTGTTTTCATTCGGTTTACTCTGCTAGTCTACTTTGTTTTAATTAAACCGGCCAATTTAATGAAGAGTAATTTTTTCATAAAAATATGATGATTTAGCCAACATCTTAAAGTATATATACAGTAAAAATTTATTGCATGACTCGACCAAATAAAATATGTAAAAATTTAGACATCAATAAGGTTCAGCAAAGTTCAGCAACTGAACTGTGTTTGGACATGTTGCTGAACTTTTCCTATTCTACCATAGATTTGGCAAGGATTTTATGTATTGGACTGATAATACTTAAAGATAACATTAAGAATTAAACAACAAATCAAAGAGGGAGAGGTGTTCTTGCTTGAAATAATTTTGGATTTAATTTCGAACAAGAAGCAACCAACCGAGTCTTCCTTCCTGGTTCAGCTTTCTTACTATATATTTGCTCTGATTTTCCTCTAGCCACCTGCAGTTTTCTGCCCTTTTTTATATATTTAATCTCTTTTCAATGTGCCTAGTCATCCCTTATTTAATTTGGAGCTGCCACATGCCCCATAAAGTGGCAATTTCTTAGCTTTCCAAGCCATGCAAAAGTACTATTATGTTGCTCCCTCCTTAAGCCACTTGTTGTTGTTCTATTGGTGGTAAATTTTTAATATATTTTTGGTCCCTCATCAGCCTCATGTCTCTTCTCTTTGCAGGCCATATTTCATCTTTTAATTAGTTATTTTACTTGGTAAACAAATTAAGGAAATTTGGGTGTGTTGAAATCAGCACTTGCTGATTTCTTGGCTACCGTGGATATGTGGGGGTTTATTGCTGGATTTCTTTTGAATTTTTGACTTAATATGATGTTGCCATATGTGTAGGGGAAACTTAGGCTATGTATGGATTACATACTTCATGGAAAATTTTTAAATTAGCATGGAATTTGCAGCTGCCGTGTGGGCTTGCTAAAGCCGGGTCCCTTTGCTGAATTTTGAGAAAATTCAGCTATCTGTGTGTATTTGGGTGTTGTAATATATATGTTCACTTAATTAATTTAATTTATACAATATTTGGTCAATCAGTCAAAGTTTGGTTATTAATCAGGTCCAAATTCGGTGTGACGACCCCACTTATCCTAATCAAAAAACAGCAAGGTTCCGCCTATAAAATGGCAGTCAAACTATACATAAACCTATACAAAATACTGTACAATATACAAATCTCCAACAAATATCACAACAGAGGGTCCACATTGCGGCAAATATATTCGTAGCTCCAACGTTACATCTCTAGAAACAACATTGAAATAAAGAGATGCTACTAGATACCTAAATCAAACCATAACTACCTATGAAAGCATATACTTCCATCATATACACAGTGAAATCTACACTTTTTGTACATAATCAATATGCAAGTTCATATCCATCCCAAAATATACAAAAGTATTCCATACAATACAAAACTACAAAATCTAAGTTCACAAAACCTTCCTTCAAATCCACAACCTAGACAACAGCTTATCTCTACTACATCTCATCGGGTATAAGCTCATGCTCATCTGAAGGCAAGAAAAATACCAAGAAGTGAGCTAAATGTTCAGCAATGCACAATCTAATAAAGGGCATTTGGCAATATACTTAAAATAAATCAAGCGAATGGAATAAGAGCACAATATAGATGCATAAACATGAAATATGATCAATTGCATTTTTGGAACTCATTTTTCTTCCTCATTTTATTTCTAATTCCTTTTAGTTTTCAAATATGCAAAAATTTATTTATCTTTGTAGACTAGGGCCAGTAGGCCTTACCAGCTAACGGTGTGACCGAATAAGAAAATGAATGTGTATGCTTCCACACATTCTAAAGTACTACCCAAGCAATTCAAACACCCCATGCCGAGCGATATACCTTTCACCTAGTATACGGGGGCATAAAGCTTATGCCACCATATCTCCCATGGCCCAGAGGCAATCATCATGCTACCACAATAATATCCTAAAGCATACTAAGGAATGCTACCATTTGAATATAAATTCTTAGTCTAATTTCATAATTTCTTGTTCTTAAGAAAAATTTCATACTTCATTCTTAACACTGTGTTCTCACCCCTGAAGAACGGTTCATCAATCTTAACATATCATGGAATTTCCTTCTTATTCTTTTTATAATTTACATAATTCTTATGAGCTTAAATTTTTACATGACTTAAATTATATACACAATCAACATAAATTTTGAGAAAATTAGAAATTCTTATCACAATAAGCCAAATATAACTTTGAAGCTTTCGGACGACAAATCCCTTCATAAACGGTTCACAACATAATTTTTGAAGCCCACAAATTATCGTATACAATTGTTTTTTGGTAAGTAGTCGTATACAATTTACATGTACATAAATATCAAATAATCAAAGTAAAAACATTTATAAGGCTAGGGTTTCAATTATCTAAGGCCAAAACATGTATAAATCTTAAATAGATCGGATAAATACAAGACGTGTGGGTTAGGGTTTTAAGAAGCAATATACCACACAAATCTTAGAAATTAGATATGAAATCGACATATGTGCATGCTCAAGACATGGGTATCATAAAATAAAAGTATGGACGGATGTCGGGAAGGAAATACCTGAAGGGAACCAAACAAAAAGTGAAACAAGAGAGAGAAAAGCATATGAATGCACTTGCCTCAGCCCAATATCCAACTTCTCTAATTAGCTCTAAACTGAAATCAAACTTGGGAACCTCGATCTCCTCCTTCTCTCTCTTCTCCTTCATGTTTTCTCTCTCTCCACTCTTGTAGATCAGCATAAGGATGACGAAAGAAAAACCCTCGTGTGCTTAAATAGGTGACTGGCACTCAAGCACCAGTCACTGCTGGCATCGGGCATGCATGCATTGGAATAGGTACTTGAACATGCAGCCAGCATGCTTCAGGCGCATGTACCTTAGAAACGGCGCCCTTGCCGGCGCTCGAGTCGCCAGCAAGCATGGGCTTGCTGAAATGGGTGCCCTCGGAATCGCCTCGGGTGCCCAGTGGGTGTCCACTACCGTTTCCCACTCCACTTTCGAAACTTAATTTTCTCACATGACTTCAGCTTAATCTTGATTATATTATCTTACTTATTCCTAATTATAATATTATGGAAACCGGTACCATAGAATTCTTCCCCACTTAGAAAATTTTGCCCACAAAATTAATGAATCCTAGAAACTAAACAAATACACATACCTCAAAATAAATTGAGATACTTCTCCTTTATCTCATCCTCCCATTCCCACATTGCTTCTTCACGGGAATGTATCCTCCACAAAAGCTTCACAAGAGGAATGGTCTTCGAGTACAAAATCTGATCCTTCCTATCCAAAATCTGAATTAGCTCTTCCGAATAAGATAGATCTTCATTAATGGCTAAGGGACCATAATCGATGACGTGCATCGGATTATGAATATACTTCCTCAATATCGAGACATGGAAAACATTATCCACATTGGCCAAACTTGGTAGTAGTGCTAATCGATACGCTACTTCTCCAACTTTTTCCAAAATCTCGAAGGGTCCTATGAAACATGGCTTCAATTTTCCTTTAACACAAAATCTAGAAGTCCCTTTCCACGGTGATACCTTAAGGAAAAAAATCTCCAACCTTGAACCTACGCTTGGATCTCCTCCAGTCAATATAACTCTTCTGCCGACTCTTAACCACTTTTAATTTCTAAAAAATCACCGCAATTTTCTTCGATATCTCCTAAATCACCTCAGGCCCCAAAAGTCATCTATCTCCTATCTCCTCCCAATGGATAGGAGATTGGCATTTCCTACCATACAATGCTTCAAATGGAGCCATACTAATACTCGCCTGGGAACTATTATTATATGAAAATTCAGTTAACGTCAAGTTATCATCCCAGTCCCCCTTTAACTGTATCACTGAAGCTCTAAGCATGTCCTCTAATATCTAAATGGTCCTCTTAGACTGGCCATCTGTTTGAGAATTATACATCGTACTGAACTTCAAGTTTGTTCCTATTTAGAGACGAAATGTAGATCACGATTGGACACAATAGATGTTGGCACACTGTACAGTCTAACAATCTTATTGATATACCATTGCGCCAGACGATCACAAGAGTACGCCATTCGAATGGCTAAGAAATAAGCCAATTTCGTTAGCCGATCTACAATGACCCAAATCGCGTCATGATTCTTCAGGGTCCTAAGCAAACCCATAACAAAATCTATGGAAATATCCTCCCACTTCCAACTCGGAATGGGAAAAGGCTGCAATAAATCCAAGGGCTTCCTCCTTTCAACTTTTAATTGTTGACAAACAAGGTATCTACCAATAAAATCAACAATCTCCCTTCACATATTCCTCCACCGAAACATCTTCTTCAGGTGCTGGTACATTTTATTCATTCTTGGGTGGATAGTGTACCTGGATCAATGAGCCTCTTTCATGATTTCTTCCTTTAGTTTCTTATCGTCAAGTACACATAAACAATCCCAGAATCAAAAAACTCCATCAGCATGAACATTAAATTCCATCTAAGAGTCTCGACCAAGATCCCCAACACTATCCATACAAAATGAATCACTTGCGTGCCCTTCCTTCATCCTCTAGAAGATCTCAGGCTACACCTATAAGAAAGACACCATCCTGTTACCCTTAACATATCGCTAGATATTATAGGACTTCAGACAATCTAGTATCTCTATCCACTTAATCTGCAGTCTCGCGACAAAATTGGTCTGGCGACTAAGAGCATCTCCGACTATATTAGCTTTCCCAGGCTAATAATGAATCTCACAGTCATAATCCTTAAGGAACTCATCCCATCTCTGCTGCCTCATATTTAGGTCTTTCTATAAAAATAGATACTTGAGGTTTTTATGATTAGAATACACCAAAAATTTCTAGTTATACAGATAATGCCTCTAAATATTTAGTGCAAACACTACGGCGGCTAACTCCAAAGCATGGGTTGGATAATTCTTCTCATGAATCTTCAACTACCAAGACCCATATGCAACCACCTTCCCATTCTGCATCAAAACACATCCAAGACCAACCTTAGAAGCATCACAATATACCTTAAAACCACCAGAACCATTGGAGATAGTCAGAATCGGTGCTGAAGTCAAACGATCATTTAACTCTTGAAAGCTCTGATCACACTCTTCAATCCATTCAAAACTCACTTCATTCTTTGTCAATTAGGTAAGCAACAACACAATATGAGAGAAATTCTCTACAAATTGGCGATAATATCCAGCCATATCCAAGAAATTATGAACCTCCGTCACCGTTGCTAGCCGACTCCGATTGATTGCAGCTTCAATCTTCTTCGGTTCTACTAAGACACCACCATCGAAGATGATGTGGCCCAAAAATACAACCTCATCAAGCCAAAACTCGCACTTCTTTAGTTTCGCAAACAACTTATGCTCCCTAAGGGTCTGGAGCACAGTCCTTAAATGCTTCTCGTGCTCAACACCAAGATATCATCAATGAAAACCATAATAAATTTATCTAAATAAGGATGAAAGACCTAATTTATCAAATCCATAAATATAGCCGGAGCATTCGTCAATCCGAATAGCATCACAAGAAGCTCATAATGGTCATATCTTATCCGAACTGCCTTTTTGCCACATCTTCTTACTTGATCTAAAGCTGATGATATCCTGACTGAAGATCAATCTTTGAGAACACATAGGTTCCTTACAATTGATCGAAGAGATCATCAATCCACAGCAATGGGTACTTATTCTTGATTGTGATTCAACTCACTATAGTCCACGCAAAACCGTAAAGTCCCATCCTTCTTCACAAATGGGACTAGAGCACTCCAAGGCAATACAGTAGGTCTAATAAAACCCAAATCTAATAAGTCCTGCAACTGCTGTTTTAATTCATTCAACTCAGCAGGAGCCATATGGTCAGGTGTCTTAGAGATAGGTGCTGATCTAGCACAAGATCAATCTCAAATTCAATCTCTTGGTGTGATGGTGGAGCAGATAATTTATTTGAAAATACATCCTCAAACTCGCACACCACCATAATCTCATTCGCTGATAATCCACGGCTCTCTACCACACTGGTATAAGCCAAATAAGCTTCACATCCACTTCTCAACAAATGATGAGCTTGTAGATCCGAGATAAAGCTAGATGACTCTACCCGCCGAATTCCTTGAATATAGAAGGACTCATATTTCGGAATTGCAAAATCCACTCTCTTATGGAAGTAATCAAAACTCACATAATTCCTCGATAACCAATCCATAACCAACATTATATCAAAATAATGCATCTCCAATAAAATCAAATCAATGACTAAGGACAACCCATTCACCTCAACCACACACCTAGTGTATGAAACATTCATAACAACAGAAGATCCCGTAAGCATCAAAACAACCAAAGGAATAATCAAGGATCCCAGGAGAGGATACTAAATGATAAGCGAAACGACGCAAAACAAAGGAATAGGTGGATCCATAGTCAAAAAGTACAGTAGTAGAAGTGTCACAAATAAGAAAAATATCTTCCACTACAGTATCGAATGCCTTAGCTTCACTTGCAGTCACTGTAAATGCCTTCCCCTGAATAGCAAGCTTAGATACGAAGGCCCTCTTCGGATGAGAAGACTCCTTGATTTTGTGCCTCAATTGTCCGCAATTAAAGCATACGCCCATCAACTTGTAGCAAGGTTTATCTCTATGTAATCTCCTACAATGCTGGCATGGGTTAACTAAAGCTCGTGAGGACAGTGTAGTTTGACTGCCCTTCTTCTCTGAATCGGGCTGCTTTACCCTCTTGGTTGGTCTCTCAGAACTCGTACTAGAGATAGCACCAATACTACTTCTACCCAACATCCTCTTCTTAAAGGATTCCTCCTTTGCAAGCTCTTTCTCATGGATCAGAGCATGATTCAACACATTAGCGTAAGTTGTCAACTTCAAAGTTGCCAACTGCTTGTAGATGTCATCTCTTAAGCCTTGGAGGAATTTCCTCGCTTTTCTTTCTTCATCATCCACCATATAGGATGCATGCCGAGATAGTTCAGTAAATTTTACATCGTACTCGACCACTGACCGATTACCTTGCCTCAATCGAATGAACTCCTCCTTTTGCTCATAGATGTTGGATGGAAAATAATTTTCCATAAAAATTTTCTCAAACATAGGCCAAGTAATCTCATTCTCCGGCACACCCAAAGCCCTCTTCTTCATCTCCCACCAATGATGTGCTTCACCCTCCAAGCAATAAGAAGTAAACAACACCCTGTCCTCCTCAAGATAACGTATAGTAGTAGACATCTTCTTCAAGCTCTAAAACTAAGTATCGGCCTTAATTGGGTCTAGCTCACCCATGAACTCAAGAACTCTCTCCCGGATAAACTGGTCATAAGTGGATGGTCCAAGATTGACAGGAGCTTATACTAGAGATGGAACAGGTATGGGAGCAAGATTTCTCTGCCCATATACTCAATGAAATCAGCCATTCTACCCAAAAAATTTAGATATTCCGCTTCTCTATCACGCGGCTAGCCACCTCCACACGTCGACTTCTATCTAGGTGGCATTGTTAGTTACTGATGTCTTTTCTGAAACAAGAACGATAGGGGTTAGTTCGCATGTCAGACACTAAGTAGGACATGACAATCTACATAATTAAACGTAACTAACAGTCCAAATAGGGTAACTAGGATAACTAAAACTATCCAATTTAGCTTAACCACCCTATGCCTATATTTACTTATTCAGTCTAGTCTATCCTATCCTAGGATTCCTCATAAATTCTAGATCAAGCCTAAGGCATCACCTTCTCTGATATTAACTGTGACGACTCCACTTATCCTAATCAGAAATCGACAAGATTTTTCAAGTAACATGGCCATAAAACTATACATAAACTTATACAAAACACTGTACAATATACAAATCTCCAACAAATATCATAACACAGGATCCACATTGCCACAAATATATTTGTGACTCGAACGTTGCATCTCAAGAAACAACATCGAAACAAAAAGATGCGGCTAAGTATATGAATCAAATCATAACCACCCGCGAAAGCATATACATCCATCATATACACAATAGAATCTACACTATCTATACATCATCAATATACAAGTATATATCCATCTCAAAATATATAAAAGTATTCCATACAATACAAAAATACAAAATCTAAGTCCACAAAATCTTTCTTCAAGTCCACAGCCTAGACAACAACTTATCTCTACCCCGGCTCCTCGGGTATAAGCTCGTGCTCATCTGAAAACAAGAAAAATAGCAAAAAGTGAGCCAAATACTCAGTAAGGTACAATATAATCGAGGACATTTGGCAATATACTCAAAATAAATCAAGGGAAGGGAATAGGAGCATAATATAGATGTATAAACATGAAACATGATTAATTGAATTTTTGAAAGTCATTTTTCTTCCTCATTTTATTTTTGATTCCTTTAGGTTCTTAAATATGTAAAAATTTATTTATCTTTGTGAACTAGGGTCAGTACGCCTTACCAGCTAACGGTGTGGCTGAACGAGGAAAGGAATGTGTATACTACTACACATTCTAAGGCACTACCCATGCAATTCAAATACCCTGTGATGAGCGGTATACCTTTCACCCGATATACGGAGCCATCAAGCTTATGCCACCATATCCCCTGTGGCCCAGAGGCAATCCTCGTACTACCACAGTAATATCCTAAGATATGCCTGGGAATACTACACTCTAAATATAAATCCTTGATCCAGTTTCATGATTACTTGTTCTTAAGAAAAATTTCAGAATTCATTCTTAATACTTTGTTCTCATCCCTAGAGTATGGTTCATCAATCTTAACATATCATGAAATTTCCTTTTTATACTTTTTAAAATTTACATAATTCTGGTGAGCTTAAGTCTTCACTTGACTTAAATTACATACACAATCAATATAAAGCTTGACAAAGTTAGAAATTCTTACCATAATGAGCCAAATATAATTTTGAAGCTTTCGGATGATAAATCCCTCTATAAACGGTTCACAACATAATTTTCAGGACCCACAAATTATCGTATACAATTTACATGTAAATAAATATCAAATAATCAAAGTAAAAACATTCTTAAGGCTAGGGCTTCAATTATCTATGGCCAAAATATGCATAAATCTCAAATAAATTGGATAAATACAAGGGGCGTGGGTTAGGGTTTTGTGAAGCAATATACCACACAAATCTTAGAAATTGGACATGAAATCGATATATATTTATGCTCAAGACATGGGTATCATAAAATAAAAGTATAGATGGGTATCGGAATGAAAATACCCGAAAGGAATGGAATAGATAGTGAAATAAGAGAGAGAAAAGTTACGAGTACACTTGCCTCGACCAGATATATAACATCTCTAACTAGCTGTAAGCTGAAATCGGACTCGGGAACCTCGATCTCCTCCCTCTCACTCTTCTCCTTCGTGTTCTCTCTTTCTCCTCTCTCACAGATCAGCGTAAAAATGATAAAAGAAAAACCCTCACGCGCTTAAATAGGTGACTGGCGCACGAGCGAAGCATCTAAAGAGAAAGAAAATAGTAAGAATGAGCCAAATACTTAGTAAGGATATAGTAGTCAAGGACATGCATATTTTTTACTCAAAAATACATCATATAGAGGAACAGGATTCGTGATGTATGTAAAAATATATAAATATTTTTAAAATATTTTTATGATACAATTGACTTTTCTTTTTCTTCTACATAATTTGTTTTACTTACTTGCCAACATTCTTACCTTTACTTAGGTTGAAGAACCAAGGCTAGTAAGCCTTACCAACTAATAGAGAATTTGATCAATATCTAGATTGTGTTCAGTCTGCACAATCAAAGGCTAAAATTGCATAGCACAGTGGTACTTCTTCCTTATTTACATCTCGAAGACAAGATGAATTGTATTCAATTCACACAATAAAAGGCCAAAATCGCATAACGATACTTCTTCCTTATTTACATCCCGAAGACAGGATGGATTGTGTTCAATCCGTACTATCAAAGGCTAAAACTACATAACGATACTTATTCGGATAATAATTTACACTATAATATCCTAAGACATGTCAGAGAATACTATTCGCTGAAATAAATCTTTGGTTTACTTTCCTTACTTCTTAAAATTTTGTAATGGATACCCTTATTCATAACCTTACTTCTTCTCCTTAATTTTCTCTTCTCAGTGAAAATTTTAATTTTTTTGGTATCATATTACCTTCTGCTCATACATAAACTAGGTATATATACATAACAAAAATCATATCATTGGATATCATAAAAAATAAAGCCATATAACTTTTCTAAGTACTAAAATAAATTTTTAGGCAACATATTAAGTGGCATCCAGTCTATCAACCTTCTAATTTTACTTGTTTGCTAGTTGGTTCGGTTCCTTTTTAATTTTCTTAACCGGTTTATTCAAATAGCTGGTTCACGGACCAATTCACCCTTTTTATGAAATTCTTCCTATTTTATTATGTGGACCAATTTATTATATATAAAAATGGGTTAGCCAGTTCACTTAAATAAAATACATTCCTAAACGGGCCACTATTCCCCATTAAAAGTCCAATTATTAACTCGATTTGCTGAAATCGGTTTTCAACCCTATTTTAGCAGCCAGTTCACCCCATAATCCACTAGGCCACTCGATATTTGGTTAGTTTACTATCTTAACATACCATATTTGATTGGTTTATCCATAAATGCTCAACCGGTTCTCCCATTTTTAGCAAAACTACCAAACAAGTGCAGCGACCAGTTCAGTGGTAGTGTCGGTTTTTGGGCCGGTTCAATGGACAAATCATCATAAAAAATTACTTTCCATATATTTCAAGAATCAGCACAAAATTTTAGACCGACTCATATAAATTTTTCATTTTTTATCCTTACCCGTTTTAAAATTATGCACTGGTTTTTCATGCATAGCTCTACTTCTATCCGGTTCAGTGACACTTTCTTTTCTTTAGGTTAGACCGGTCACAATTTATATAATAAATTTACGCCAATTTTATGAAATATTGTCGATTCATTAAAGTATCATACTTAATTTTGGTGGAACTTGAATCGGCCTAAAACTTGATGAAAATAGCAGCCAAAGTTAGCACCAGTAACTGCACTATTTTCATCTGGTTCAATCTGCCAGTCTACTTTGTTTCAATCGAACCAGCTGGTTTAATCAATAATAATTTTGTCACAAAAATATGGTGATTTAACCAACATTTTAAAGTATATACAGTAAAAATTTTCTAGCACGAATCGAGCAAATAAAGCATGTAAAAACTTGGACATCAGTAAGGTTCAGCAAACTTCAACAACTGAACTATATTTTGACATGTTGCTAAACTTTTCCTATCCAAGCATGGATTCGGAAAGAATTTTAAGTATTGGACCAACAATACTTCAAGATAACATGAAAAATTAAACAACAAATCAAAGAGGAAGAGGTGTTCTTGCCTGGAATAATTTTGGATTTAATTTCAAATATGAAGCAGCCAACCGAGTCTTCCTTCCTGGTTCAGCTTTCTTCCTCTATTTTTGCTCTGATTTCCCTCTAGCCTCCCATAGTTTTCTTTCCATTTTGCTTTTATTTAATCTCTTTTCAAAGTTCCTAGTCATCCCTCATTCTATTTGGAGCTGCCACATGCCCCATAAGGTGACAACTTCTTAGTTTTTCAAGCCATGCAAAAGTACTAATGTGTTGCTCCTCCTTAAGCCACTTGTTGGTGTTCTATTGATGGTGAATTTTTAATATATTTTTAGTCCCTCATTAGCCTCGTGTCCCTTCTCTTTGCATGTCATATTTCATCTGTTACTTAATTATTGTACTTGGTAAGCAAATTAAGGAAATTTGGATGTGTCGAAATCAGCACTTGCTGATTTCTTAGCTGCCATGGATATGTGGGGGTTTCTTGCTGGATTTATTTTGAATTTTTGACTTAATATGACATTGCCATGTGTGTAGGGAAAAATTAGGCCATGTATGGAATAAATACATCATGGAAATTAGCATAGAATTTGGGGCTATCGTGTGGGCTTGCTAAAGCTGGGTCCTTTTGTTGAATTTTGAGAAAATTTAGCTATGTGTGTGTATTTGGTGTTGTAATATATATTACTTTGCTTAATTAATTTAATTTATACTATATTTGGTTAATCAGTCCAAGTTTGATTATTAATTTGGCAAAAATTCGGTGATCGGCTATCTTATCGTCAACCGAAATTAATTTGATTGTTAATCAATTGAGAATTTGTTAATCAAATTAGTTTCCTATCATTGGTTTTATCTTTTATTAATTTAAAGTTGGTTTCATCAAATAAATTTTTATTGTATTTCTATGTGAGTTCCGAGCTTTTGGGATTTTACCGTTCATTGATTTTAATTTTATATAAATTAATTCAGCTTACTGAATTATGAATAACAACATCTCAGTCCTTACGTAAGGCCTTAGATTGTGGGGATATACACAATCCACCCACCTCAGGGTGTAAAAGAAGGTTAAGCTTTAGGTTGTATGGAATAGCACAATCCTTTCTTTGATTGACTGTTTCATTAGCTGATAAGGCCTACTAACTTTAATCTCTAAAGACAAATGATAAAAAGGACAAATTATTATTAAGATAAAGAAATGGAAAGGTCCAAGAAGACAAAAGTTTAAACATATTTCATACGATTCCATTTCTCTGAATTATATAGTTTTTTAAGTATAAATGTGCATATCTTTGCTTTATATGTACCTTATTGAACATTTGGATCACTCTTTTACTATTTTCCTAATCTTTCAGATGATGATTAGGAGTTGGTACCCGATGAGCAGAAGTAAAGACAAGAATAGTTTAGACTTATGTATTAATGTATTTTAATGAAATTGCAGTGGATGTATGAAATTTTGTAACTAATATTGTAATAAAATGAACGTGATTTTGGTATTATTCAATTGTTATGCTTCCGTGATTTGTTTTTATTGTCATCATTTATGCTTCCGCATCATTTTATAGTAATAAATTTTGATTTTTAGTATGCATCTCTAAAGAGTCTGATACTATATTTTATTCGTATAATGATGGAGCTACTTCGGATTTGGCAATTACATGGATCCTGTGTATAATGGTTAAATATTATTTATGTAATATGGCGAATAATTATATTTAAGTATTCAATGATATTAAGTAGAAGGAAGACGATTTGTCACATTAATAATACAAAATCCTTGTTTGAAGTGGCAAGAGGAAATTTGGACTTTTCCATTTCTTCGTGAGATTCAAAAGGATTCTAAAAACAGAGTATTGCTCTCTATTTAGAGCCACAACGTTTGTTTGGTTATTCAGCTAGTGATAAGCCGATATGGTGCTTTGAGTGGAAGAGGCCGTGTGTTATAATATGTATAATATGGATGTGTGTGTAGCCATGTGTGTGTGTGCACAGCTAAGTGTGGGTGTGTAGTGTTGTGTTTGTGAGAGAGAGGGAGCTGCTTTATGTGCTGGCAATGTGAGGAT
>JAODPA010152490.1:0-14864 GCA_025585075.1 Nepenthes mirabilis
TGCCAAAGGTCTACCACCCAACCCCCCATAAATTTCAAAATTAGTTGGGTCTAATTTTTTATAGTATTTTTATATAGTATTGATATATATTGACTAAATCCTTAAAAGTTTTGGGCCAACTAAATCAAACAATTCAGGCCGTTTCGTTTCTAATAGGCACGTTTATTTTGGGACATCATACTTTAGGTTTGGTTGATTTTCTTGTATTTGGCTCATGTTGACAAATCTTATTCACATTTCCTAAATTTTGCCCAAACATGCGCACAGAAAAACCATTTTTCGTTTGTCAAATGAAAACTTGAGCTTAAAATTTTGAAGAAAACATTCTTTATGAAAATGAAAATTATTTTTTGAAGCTTGTTTATTTCTTTCTCACTATTAACCAGCAAAATCAGCTAATGAGAATTTTAACCTAATTATGAGACTGTTGCCTGTGAATCATGTCATCGATCAGCAACAATTTTAGCAATCACCGTTAGTTACTAGACAAAACTTCATTCATAAATGCTCACCAACCTCATCTCTTGTAATCGGTTAGTGATATCTTTGGCACCCGATTTCTTTTGATGGTCGACATGTAGCATCTTGGGTGCTTTCGATTTTATTATTATACAAAAATAAGTTGCCCAATTAGTTTTGATAATTATTTGACTATTTTAGTGATAGTTTGGGTATATAATTTCCTAATTGGGCTAAAAATTCGGGCTTAAATTACTTAGTGAGCCATATAAGAAATTTTATTCATAAAGATTGATGTGTACCTGGATCCGACTTCGAATAGATTCGGGTTCTCTTGGATGGATTGAACTGGCTCCGTTTTCTGAGAGCGAATCCTGCACACCACTAAAGCAAACAAGAGGTCAGCGTTAACGACGAGATGTATCCCACCGAAAATACTCCGACGCTCAAGTCAGTCAAACAGTCTTCAAGAGGGAAGAAACTGAAATTGAGGGAGAGTCTTGGGAAAGAGTGTTCAACCCAGATGTAAGAGACACGTGAAGTCTCCTTGAATCTGGGTGGTGGGACGACAGAGAACGACTGTAGAGACCCGTTCGTTGCCGTAGAGTTTGATTGTGTCTGAGAGTTTGGCTGCCGGGAGCGAGAGCTTGTTTCTCAGAGCACTTAGAGTTTCTTTGGTGAATGCAGACGTACCCAGAATGAGGATTCTAGGGTTTATTTTATGGCTGGAGAAAGATTATCCTTCTTTGGAAGGCGTAATCCCTCCTGTCTCTGCCTTGGTTGGCTTGCCTTTCTGAGCAGATGTCAGTTTCCAAGGTGGGCGTGATCCTTTCCTTCTGAGGAGGCCGACCGCTTTCCAAACTAACGTCCTTCCCTTTCAGTACATTACCGTTGGGTTACCTTAGCGGGCGAGGAATCAGGAAGATTGGCACTTTCCTTCTTTGAAGGACGTCTATCCTTTCTGGTGTAAATTAAGATCGTGAGAGACGCGTGGAAAGTTGTGGTTGGCCGTCTGGTGAGTGGTGGGCCCAAACGGAGCAGGCCCATCACTGTAGAAAGGCGTCCTTTGGGCCAATTGTGCAGGGCACAGACGGTCAACGTCTGAGTTAACCGTCAGTGTGTCGTCCGCCTTCGTGGAGAACAAAGGGAGAGTGGCTGGTGATCAACTGATGGGCTATGGGCCAGAATGGAATAGGCCCATAACTATAGCAAAGCCTCTAAAGGCCCAATCGCGCTTCGCAAGGGCGGTCAACATTACTTTTACCGTCCTCGAGCGAGGTGGTCGTCAGGACGGTCAACGCTAATGTTAACCGTCCTGGGCTTTTCAATTCCTGGGTCCGTTTTCTCACTGGGCCGTCAAAAAAGTTGACTGGTCTTCTTGGGCTTCCGTTGACCTTCCTTTGGGCCGCCCATTACTGGTGTACCCATCACTAGCCCCCATGCTGGTGGTCAGATTTCTTACCTCTAGCATGTTCATGATGGGATGCCTTTTCTTACTTTGAGGATATCGTGGAAATTCTTAAAAATCGTGAAGGAGAGTTTGACCGAAATTGTTGACCATTTTGGCCAATTTCGGAGTACCAGAATTGTTGATCGTCTTGGCCTATTTCAGAGTTTCAGAATTGTTGACCGTCCCGGTCAATTTCGGAGTTCCAGAATTATTGACCGTCCTGGCCAATTTCAGAGTTCCAGAATTGTTGACCGTCCTAGCCAATTCCGGAGTATCAGAATTGTTGAGCGGCCTGGTCAATTTCGGAGTTCCAGAATTGTTGACCGTTTTAGTCAATTCCGGAGTTCCAGAATTGTTGACCATCCTGGCCAATTCCAGAGTACCAGAATTGTTGACCGTCTTGGGCCAATTCTGGGAATGATTTTTGCCAGCTTTTGGCCGAATTGTAAGGCAGAAAACAACACGTGTCATCCTTTGGTTGGGCGGAGATCCTGGTCATTAATGCGCCAAAGATCCGTCCTTTTGTAGGGCCAAGTGGAGAAGCGACACGTGGCAATCTTGACGGTGTCATTTATGAGGGGTTTCTGCGTCAGAGCCCGTCCTTCTGAGGGTCAAATGAAGAAGTGACGCGTGGCAAGACTGACTGTTTCCTTTGCATGCTTGGCGCTTAAGTTTCCATTCCGTTTTTTAAAATCAGTTATGCTTCCAGACCTTCGTCTTCTTCATTCTTGTTTCTCAGACGCACTTCTTCAAAAGAAACCCTAAAGCTTCTTCTGACCATGGCTTCCGTGGCTGATTTCTCATCTGATCTGAGAGAGAATGACATCAAAGCTCTGTGCGTCGAGTTCAACATTCCTAAAGGGACGGCCTGGAGGGTCCCGGGCAAAGATGACAAAGCCATTTCTCCACCGGAGGGCTACATTACTGTTTATGAGGCTCACCTGAGGAGTGGCCTCCATCTTCCTTTGCCGGAGGAGTTTGAGTCGATCATGACGGCCCTGCAAGTACCTATCGCCTAGCTCCATGCCATTGCGGTGAGGTATATTTGTACTTTATGTATTTTTGCCCGGAAGCTCGGCCAGAAGTTTAGGATGTCTTGCCTTAATGTTATATTCAAAGTGACCCAGGGGGCGGAGTGGATTTCACTCAGCCCCCGTACGGGGATAAAAATAAACAAGGCCATTCTCGACTCCCTGAAGAATTGAAAAAATCGGTTCTTCTTTGTAAAGGTGGGAGAGAAACGGCCCGTTGTGCGGGATTGGGGCAAGGTTCCAGAGTTGCACCTTGGTACACCGTCTGCAACGGAGATTGCCGCGTACGCCTGGCTAACAATGGCCATTCGGCTAAATCCCGACGAGTTCAAGAGGGATTTCTTAGTTTCTCAGGAGGAGACCAAGAAGGCTAAATGGGGATGGCCGTCACCGCTTCAGAAGCCGCACCCTCTAATTAAAATGGTGAGTCCTGAGGTCTCAAAGAAATTGATCATTTGACCAAGGTCCTCGGAGGAGGCTACTGAGAGGGTGACTACTACGCCCTCATCTTCCTCTTCGCAGATTGATCTCGTGGCTGTCGGGACCTGCGGCGGACCCGACAGCACTTTTAGAGCGGAGAGGTCCGTTGAGGACAGGCCGGCGGATGCCGGAGGAGTTATTCTGTCCTAGCCTGCGTGTAAGTTGGTTCCAGGCACCGCCTGGATGGGATCTGCAGAGGAGCCAGCTCGCGACGTGCCTGAGGGTTCGCGCATTTTTATTGTGGAGCCGTCGACTAAGGCTGATCCACCATCAGCTGCTCCAAAGGCAGCCAGGGGAAGGAAGTCTGCTGCAACTACTCCAGTGGTTGCAGGAGAGGAGTCCGCCGTTGCCGTCGATGATGATGAGTTTTTGGACCGCATTTTGGATGAGGCAGCGGTGTGTTCGGTGCGAGAGGGTGCTCCTGGCTCGACATCTCCGATTCCACTACCAGCTGGGCCAGGCCTGGAGTCCAGACCTGTGAGGCCCTACAGAAAGACTTATGAGGTATGACCTCTGCAACGGCTCCATTGTATTTCTTCCTTATGTTTATAAGCTCACACTTTGCTTTGGTCCTGCGCAGCCAAGAAGATTGGCCTCAGCTATCTCCCGGGAAATAGAACAGCGCGATCGCATCATTGCAGACTGGGAGGCTGAGATAGCCTGACTAGAGGCCAAGTTGGCCGCCTCATGGGGGAGCTCCGTGAGCAGACTGCTACTCTTGAGGCTGTTGTGGCGGACGTGGAAACAGAGAATGCTGCACTGAAGGCAGAGAACGCTGAGCTGAAGGCGGAGGTTGCTCGCTTGAAGGAAGAGAATGATCGACTGAAAGCGAGCAACAAACGCCTCGCAGATCGAGCCGCCGCCGCATAGAACAAGTTGTTCTCTCGGATGACCCCCCATGAGGTAGGGGGCGCACTGCACGTCCGGCTGTTGGAGGGGCTCAACATTGGACATCGCGTCGCGCGGTTGGTTGTTCCTGATTTCCCAGTGGAGTTTATTAATCAAAGAAATCGCGCAGTGCAACGTAAAGAAGATCTGGATGGAGAGCCCCGAGACAGCCAGGGTGGTCCGCCAGCCCTGTAGCCTTTTGTATTTCTTTTGTTTTTTGGACCATATGTAAATTGTAATATACTTTGTGAGCAATAAAATGGAAGATCTTTTCAGTTCAGTGTCTATTGCCTTTCATTGCTTTGTGTATGTTTATGTTGTTGTATTGGGTGGCCAACCTGGTTGGCCGGCGACCGTTGCTTGGCTGCCTAAGGGGCTGAGCCCCCAGGCTCGGCAAGTGGTTGCATTAAGCAGCCTTGCGTTGTTGTCCAAGTGAAAACTTGGGCAATCAGTGTTAGAGAAGGAACGCTTCTCGTTATTGTTTAATCACGCTATCCTTTCGTCGATAAGGTTAGTGCGTGGGGTAGCCAACTTAGTTGGCTGGCTGCTTAAGAAGTAAGATCTTTAAGCTGAGTAGGCGGTTGTAAAAACCAGCCTAGTGGCGCCATGCAAGTGACGACTTGGGCTGCCAGTGTTGGAGAAGAAGTGTTTCTCCCTTCGACCGTCGTTGACTGACGTTGCTGCTCCCCTAAAGGAGGTCGTCGAGTGTGCCATTCTTGCCCCCTAAGGTTTTCAGATCGCTATGGGCCACTTGGATGACCAAGGTTTAGTACGACCGCTATTGGGCCGCTCGGATGACCGAGGTTTCAGATCGCTCATGGGCCACTTAGATGACCAAGGTTTTAGACCGCTCATAGGCCACTTGGATGACCAGGGTTTCAAACCGCTCATGGGCCACCTAGATGACTAGGGTTTAAGACCGCTTATGAGCCACCTGGATGACCAGGGTTTCAGACCACTTTTTGGGCCACCTAGATGACTAGGGTTTAACGAGAAGCTGAAGACCCTCCCGACTTAGGGGCAGTCTAGGTCGAGTAAAAACCTGCAAGGCAAACACAATTCATATATGCAAAACCTAGGATCCTATATGCTAAGTAAACCTCTTATTTTCCTCAATTACACAATCATGCGAATGAATGCACATAGACGGGCTAGTACGTACCTGGGCCTCTTATTGGAAGTAACGCTTCAGGTGGGTTGCGTTCTACGTCAGTGGGACTAACTTTCCGCCCTGGTTTCAGAGTTTGTATGCTCCGTTGAACAGGACGACAGAGACTAGAAAAGGTCCCTCCTAGTTGGGAGAGAGTTTGTTTCGGTCGGCCAGCTTGCCTGTGGCCTCGATGCCTCGCAGGACCAAGTCCCTAACGTCGAATTGTCGGGCTTTCACCTTTTTATTGTGGTACCGGACAACTCGGTGTTGGTACGCTGTTGTCCGTATTCTGGCGGCGTCGCGGGCTTCCTCTAGCAAGTCCAAGTGCTCCCTGATTTTCTGGGAGTTGGTCTGTGGGTCGAAGGACTCCACCTTGAGACTTGGAAGCCCGATTTCTACCGGAATTACCGCTTTAGTCCCGTATGGCAGGTCTGCGCCTGAATTCGATGTCGAACTCACCCAATTCAATAGTCCACTTCACCAGCCGTCCAGAAACGTCTGGTTTCTGGAGTATGCCATTCAGTGGCTGGTCAGTAAGGACCACTATGTGGTGTGCCTGAAAGTACGGTCTTAATTTTTACGCTGTGAAGATAAGTGCCAGCGCCATTTTTTCAGCGCGCGGATAGCGAGTTTCTGGGCCGGTCAATGTTTTGCTTACATAGTAGACCGGCTGCTGGATATCGGATTCCTGGCGCATGAGGACGGAGCTGAGGGACACTTCCGACACTGCCAGGTAAAGGTACAACTCCTCCCCGTCCTTGGGTGACGCTAGCAATGGTGGGCTGGCCAGATACTGCGTCAACTCATTGAAGGCGGACTGGCAGTCAGCCGTCCACTGGAATCAGTTGGATTTTGTCCCTCTTAGAGCTTTAAAGAAGGGCTGGTACTTGTTTCCAGACTTCGCGAGGAAGCGGGACGAAGCTGCCAGCCGCCCAGTCAATCGCTGGACGTCTTTTACATTCCGTGGGGGAGCCATGTCAGTGTGGGCCTTAATCTTCTCTGGGTTTGCCTCGATCCCCCGCTGGGAGACGATGAAACCCAAGAACTTCCCAGAGGTTACCCCAAAGACGCACTTGGCTGGGTTTAACTTCATTTGGTGCTGGTGGAGCACTTCAAATGACTCTTCTAGGTCACGTATGTGATCGCCGGTGACCCTACTCTTGACGTGCATGTCGTCGACGTAGACCTTCATGTTGCGACCGATTTGTTTTTCGAACATCTTGTTGACCAGTCGCTGGTAGGTTGCTCCAGCGTTCTTCAGTCCGAAGGGCAATACTTTGTAACAGTAGGTGCCCTAGTCCGTCATGAACGAGGTATGCTCCTCGTCCTCTGGACTCATTCGAATCTGGTTGTAACCCGAATAGGTGTCTATGAAGCTGAGCAGTTCATGTCCAGCCGTGGAGTCAACCAGTAGGTCGATTCTGGGTAAGGGAAAACTGTCTTTCGGGCAGGATTTGTTGACGTCGGTAAAATTGACGCACATTCGCCATTTTTCGTTGCTCTTTTTAACCAGGACGATGTTTGAGAGCCAGTCTGGGTACTGGTTCTCTCTGATAAATCCAGCGTCCAGTAGCTTTTTCACCTCCTTTCGGATGGCGATCAGCTTTTTTACGGAGTGGTTCCTTCGCTTCTGTCTGATCGGCTTTTGGTCAGGATCAAGGCCCAACTTGTGGACCATCACCTCAGCTGAAATCCCGGGCATGTCTGCGGGAGTCCAAGCAAAAAGGTTTGCGTTCCTTCGTAGAAACGCGATCAATTCATCGCGTAGCTGCCCGGTGAGTGAGTTGTCGATCTGGACACACTTATCCGATTCCCCCGGGTCCAATGGGACCAGATCCGTGGCTTCGCCAGGCTGTGCCTGTTGGAGGGTTGCCTCGCCCCAATGATCGAGTTCTCCAACTGTCTGAGTTCTGCCACTTGGGGCAATCTGGGCCAAGTAACAGGTCCGTCCTGTGACCTGGTCTCCCAGAACTTCTCTGACGCCGTAGGGTGTTGGAAATTTTATTTTAAGGTGTGGAATTGACGTGGCTGCCCCAAACGCTGTTAGGCACGGCCTGCATAGTATCGCGTTGTAAATAGAGGGCAAGTCAACCAATAGGAATGTTAGCATGCAACTTACTGTTTTCGGATAGGTACCCAGGGTGACTTCCAGTTGGATTGTCCCTTGAATGGGCACCAGTTCATTGTCAAGGCCGTATAAAGGTCCTTCAGCGGGTTTTAGTTGATTCTTTTTTAGGCCTAATTTAAAGAACGCGTCCAAATAAAGTAAGTCTTTAGAACTTCCATTATCAATAAAGATTCATTTCGGCTGGTAGTCTGAAGTACCGTCTGAAACGAGTGTCGAGATTACAAGGGGTTCAGCGTGGGGGGAGATTACATGGTTCGAGTCACAATCACTGAATCTAATAATGTTGTTTGCTGTGCGTGGCTTCTTCCTCCCAGTCGTCTGCTCCTTGTTGTCCGCCGGGCTCCTGGCAGGCCGGGTGGTGACCATGTTAACCACCCCTGCCACAATCATGTTTCGGGGAGGAGTCTGCTCCTGCCTCCCTTCATCACCTGTCCCTGAGTTCTGTCCTGATCCCTTGACAAATCGGGTGAGGTGTCCTCTGCGAATCAGGTCCTCTATTTCCCTCTGCAGTGTTTTATAATCTTCGGTTGAGTGGCCAGCAAAGCGATGGAAGTCGCGGTACCTGGACTGATTTCCTGAGTCCTTTTTCAGCGTTTTTGGCCACTTCAAAAACTTTTCTCTGCGAATTTGCATTAGAACATTGGAGCGCGTGTCTGTCAAGGGTGTGACAGTGGTGGGCCTGTAGTCTTTGCTTTCTAGGGGCCCAGTCCGGCGCTGTTTCTGGCAAGGATGTTCTCCGCCCGTGAACTTTCTTTTCCCATCACCAGGGAACGACCGAGGCTGATCCGCCCGTTCAGGACGTTTTGCCTCGTTTGCCTCTTCTGCGGCAGCGTAGGCCTTGGTAATGATTTCCACCTCGCGGAAGGTCTGAGGATTTTTGTGGGAAATGTGCTTGAAAAAGTCACCGAAAGTAAGTGCTGAGATTAAACTGCACAGTTTCATCTCCTCTGTGATCCTGGGGATTGTTCTGGCTTCAGCCATGAAGCGATCCAGGAAACGCCGTGGGTTCTCTTCCGGTTTCTGCTTCATATGGAAGAGATGCCACGGCTGCTTCTCTTCCCATCGGCTCGAAGCGTATTGAGCCAAGAAGAGATCTGTGGGTTCACGGAAGCTGCTGACAGTGCCTGAAGGGAGATGGTGAAACCAGATTCTGGCGTCTCCCTTCAGTGTGAGCAGGAAGTAGCGACACATCGCTGAGTCTTCTGGCCCTTCTAGACTTAGATGGGTGCGGAAGTGATCCAGGTGATAAACTGGATCACTGCCCCCATCGTATAAGTCAAGGGTCGGCATCTTGAACTTTGATGGCAGTGGACGGTTCAAGATCTTCGCAGTAAAAGGCGATCTGTCCAAGTCGATGGCGCGCTCGTCATTCTGGAACATGTGGTTCCAGATTTGTTCCACTCGCGGATCGGCGCGAGTGGTGTTTGCTGATCGCTTGGAGTTGAGGAAATTCCTCAACTCCGTCTTATCCCTGGCGGGTTCAGCAGCCGGCCGGCTGCTGCCACCAGTGGATTTGGCAGTCCTGGAGGCTCGCTTCTGGACTGCGTGATGGTCTTCCGCCTTATAGTATCGCGAATTTCTTCTTTCTGGGCTCTCTGTCGGAGACGTACTCCCGGAGCGTTCCATTGGCCTGTTCTGGCCAGGAACGCGGGAGGACGCCGGAGCCGGATTGTTTCTGGCTTTCGTAGGCCTTTTGGCCGGCTTCTTCTTCCTCTGGCCACCCTTCTTGGTGGTAGGAGCAGGAATGGGCGCGGGCGGAGCCGCTTGTTGCCGTTGTTCGTTCTGGGTGCAGAGTAACTGGAGCAGGCGATTGTTGGCCTGCATCTGCTCCACTAATTGTTGAAAATAGGGCGGTGGAACTCCTCCTGTGGCCCCGTTGACCAGGACATCAGCAGCATGGTCCTGGTCGGGGTTAGCAGCATCTCTAGCGGGGTCGCTAGCCTGTGCTCTCGTGTTCACCATTTTAGAAGCAGAAGGTGACAGAGAGAGTTTGTGTAGATTTTGGTGGTAGGCTTTTCATAAGCGTTTCCCACAGACGGTGCCAATGATGCGTACCTGGATCCGACTTCGAACAGATTCAGGTTCTCTTGGATGGATTGAACCGGCTCCATTCACTGAGAGTGAATCCTGCACACCACTAAAGCAAACAAGAGGTCAGCATTAACGGCGGGATGTAATCCCACCGAAAACACTCCGACGCTCAAGTCAGTCAAACAGTCTTCAAGAGGGAAGAAACTGAAATTGAGGGAGAGTCTTGGGAAAGAGTGCTTGACCCAGATGTAAGAGACACGTAAAGTCTCCTTGAATCTAGGTGGTGGGACGGCAGAGAATGGCTGTAGAGACCCGTTCGTTGCTGTGGAGCTTGATTGTGTCTGAGAGTTTGACTGCCGGAAGCGAGAGCTTGTTTCTTAGAGCATTTAGGGTTTCTTTGGTGAATGCAGATGTACCCAGAATGAGGATTCTGGGGTTTATTTTTTGGCTGGAGAGAGATTATCCTTATTTGGAAGGCGTGATCCCTCCTGTCTCTGCCTTGGCTGGCTTGCCTTCCGGAGCAGATGCCAGTTTCCAAGGTGGGCGTGATCCTTTCCTTCTGAGGAGGCCGACCACTTTCCAAACTAACGTCCTTACTTTTCAGTACATTACCGTTGGGTTACCTTGGCGGGCAAGGAATCGGGAAGATTGGCGCTTTCCTTCTTTGAAGGACGCCTATCCTTTCTAGTGTAAATTAAGATCGTGGGAGACGTGTGGAAAGCTGTGGTTGGCCGTCTGGTGAGTGGCGGGCCCAAACGGAGCAGGCCCATCACTGTAGAAAGGCGTCCTTTGGGCCCATTGTACAGGGCACAGACGGTCAACGTCTAAGTTGACCGTCAGTGTGTCGTCTGCCTTCGTGGAGAACGAAAGGAGAGTGGCTGGCGATCAACTGATGGGCTATGGGCCAGAATGGAATAGGCCTATAACTGTAACAAAGCCTCTAAAGGCCGAATCGGGTTGGGCAAGGGCGGTCAACATTACGTTGACCGTCCTCGAGCAAGTTGGCCGCCAGGACGGTCAACGTCAACGTTGACCGTCCTGGGCTTTTCAATTCCTGGGCCCGTTTTCTCACTGGGCCGTCAAAAAAGTTGACTGGTCTTCTTGGGCTTCTATTGACATTCCTTTGGGCCAGCCCATTACTGGTGTACCCATCAAAGATTATTTTTCGATGAAATTATAAAATCCATTGGAAAATTAACTTTTTATTATAAATTGATAAAATTATATAGCATATCAATTGCTTGAAAAACGATTAGAAATTTATTATTTGGACCAAATGAGTTGGATTATGTGAGGTCCCGTATTCAAATCGAAAACCGACAAGAATCCGATACCACTAGGTATCCAACTATCCATAACAAAATCTGGGAAAGTACAAACATTTACCAATATAACGGGAACTATACTACAGTTATATCATCCTCATCATATGCATACATTTATAAATAAAATCCATTAGAAATCCAACATAATTCATCAAAAAGCTTAAGGCTACAAAACTAAGTCCATAATATCAAAGCTTAAGGCTACCTAGCCGACCTATATTTCTATTCAAAATATAACGATATATATACATATAAATATGTGCAGAAAGAAGTAACAATGACCAGTTTTCAAAACATGCTTGAAAAGTTAAACTTTCATAAAGCCATTCAATTCATTTATTTCATTCATGATTTCTGATCCGATCAAATTATATTAAGGTAAGCCAAAATATACAATCTGATGAACATCTTAGGTCTTAGTTCTTAATCTCTTTTTTTTTTTTTTTTTGGAGAATTCTACTTTTAAACCCAAATTTTTTATAATTCTCACTCCAAAAGAACGATTTATAGCCGAAACTTATAGTCAAAACCCGTGGCCGAAGCTCGTGTCTGAAATCCGTCGCTTTATTGCAGAAGATCCCCTTTCTTATCCTTAATCAAGGATCACATGTTTTCGGGTTCCCAAAACTTAAGCCTTCATAAAATTTCTATCACATATATAACATAACTTTGAAGTTTTTGATCATAATTCCTTCATAAACAATTCAATCATACTTTTCAAAACATATACAATTTAACATATTTAACGTAGATGCGGTCAAACATTATTATTTACGTTCGATAATATTTTAGAATACATAAAATTAATATATATAATAATGCGCATGAAAACAAAAGAGGAGAGTAAAAGTGTAATATCCCAAATATTTTTTTAGAAAATAAAATTGACAAATTAGTATCAATAATTATCATTAATTACTTTTGAGTTTAAAATCTTATAATTGGGCTGATCTTTAGGATAATAAGTTTAGAAATTTTAGGTCAATAATCTTTGGACTTAGTTTTGTACGAAGTGATGTATGTGTAGACGTGTGACCATGTGTATGATTGTGTGTATATATATCTATGAACTGGTTTAGAGGATAGCTCGTGTTTATGTTTGTGTATGATAATGAATATATTAAGGGTGTATATACATATGGGCAGAAGATGTGACGGATGATATATATAGGCATATAGGGTTGGTCGTGTGTGGGTACTTTTGGTGTATGGTAGAAATAAATACGTGTGCCTATTATGTTTTTTAGATTACAATTTGATCTATACAATCAGGTATGTAGGTGTTGTATTACTTTGTTGGGTCTTCCGAGATAAATTGGAGCGATTGATTTGGATTAGTAATAGTAGGCTTTGTCTGGGTGAGGCAAGTGATGGAGTAACAGCAATATTGTTCGTGTGAATTGGATACGGTACTTGTGTCACATCCCGAAATTGAGCAGGTCTATTTAATTGTTTACGAAATTAAAAATCTCAAAAATTTAATGTTATACAATAGATTCTAAAAATTTGAGTATGACAAACAAAATGCATGACCTGATAAATTAAACCGCACAGAATCTCATCGGATGACCATCCGGACAATATGTATATGACTTGTTTTACAAATAGGCATAAGGGAAATAATCAAATAACACAACAACTCATACACACAAAGAGATATCACCCCGAGTCCTCAGTACATGATCTAAAGGCCTATATTTTGGCTGAACCTAATATCTAGATACATCAGACGCCATCATCTATGTCTAACAGATGTAATGCTCACTGGAAATACACAGTACCAAGTTGAACCTCGCCCGAATCTTGTATCTTGTAGCAGATTCAAGCCTTTTATCCTGAAGGGATAAAATAAAAACGTGAGCCTAAAGTTTAGCAAGTATCGTTATATACATACATAAAACGATACATATAAATAAGAGACGATGACTATAGCTAGGTCTATTTCTTCTTGACCATCTATCGTCTTTATCCGCTACATATTAAGCTTGCAGCCACACGGCCATCTATTATCATATATCCGATACATTTTACGTCTGTAGCTATTTTTCCATCATTTATCATATATCCGCTACATTTTATGCCTGTAATTTTTCAGGCTTCATTGTTATATATCCGCTATATTTTAGGCCTACATTTATTAGGCCACCTATTATCACATATCCATTATATTTTAGGCTTGGCTATTATTTATTATATATCAATCATATTTTAGGCCTGTAACTACTTCATCCTTTATCATATATTAGTTATATTTTAAGCTTGTAGACACTTAGCCATCATTTATTATATATCAATTACATTTTAGGTCTCAATTATTCAACGATTATTATCACATATCTATTACATTTTATGCCTGTAGTTACTTGACAATCATTTATCATATATCAGTGATATTTTAAGCCTGCAACTATTCGGCCATCATTTATCTTATATCCGCTATAATTTAGGCTTGTATTTACTCGACCATTATTATAATATATCTGTTATATTTTAGGACTACAACTACTTAGTTATCAATTCTCACAAATCGAACCATATGGTGCCTCGGACCACCACGGTCCTTCACAAATCAACTCACCGGGTCTTGAACCACCATAGTCCTGCACAAATCAACCCATCGAGTCTCGGACCGCCACTGCCCCACACAAATTGACTCACCGGGTCTCAAACCTCTATGGTCCCACACAGATCGACCCACCAGATCCCGGACTACCACTGTTCCACACACATACTCTCATTCTTACCCTTCATAACCTCCGCTCCATCGCATACCTCTCTGTCGGCTGAAACCTCCTACCCCGTGCTATTTCGGACTGGCTCACTCTACCACCTACTTCTCTGTCGGCCGAAACCTCCTATCCCGTGAGATTTCAGATCGGTCGAATCCAATGCTATTATTTCTCCAAAATCACAAAACCCAACAAAATTTTCACATCTTTATTGAATACAAACAAAGTCCCTAAAAAATTGGTAGAAAATGTCGTGCATGCGCAAGAAAAACAAACGGGCTAGTTAAAAGTGTACACACAAGTTTAAAACCTCCAAATCGAAAACAAAATATATCGAATGGGAAATTGGAATCAGTGCCTTAAGCGCCAACCTCACTGGAATCAGTGCTCGAGCGCCGCTTAAGCGTGCGTTGGGTGCTGATTTTTGAATTCAATTTTTGTTAAAATTTCATAGAATATTCTTAATTCAATACATCCAACAATCCTAAAAATAATAAATATCTCGAAATATATCAAATGGGAATTCGAGATATCACAACTTTTACACTACTTTTGGCAAGTATATTGAGATGAAAGAGCTAATCGTTTGTCAAACTTGCGAGTACCGATATCTCGAGGATTACTAGCCATTGGAGGTAGGTGCGTTGATGTTAGTTCATAGTGATTTATAAGATTTAAGAATACTTTTGTGACATCTTATATAATTGAGACCTCTATTATGATGAGTTTGATAGAAACTAAACTATTGAAGATATTCTGGTTCGTTGGAAACCAATTTGCGTCTCTACGTTTTGTTGTCATTATAGTCTTTGAGTTGTGGATACGAGAGGTTGTTAAATCTCGGATAATTATTAACTTTTACAATTATTTATGTTGACATTATTGTCTGAGATGCTATGTTGTATTTCATTAGTTTATTGATTGATTTATTTATTGAGTATATTGCTCACCCTTATATTTATTGGCTCTAGTCTAGAGAGTTATGATAGGCTAGAAGACATCTTGCTATTGCTGAAGAGATTTGAGATAGAGACGATTTGATAGATAGAAGCTTTTGATGTTAGGCTCTAGAGTTGGTCCCATTAGTTGCGGTTTTATTTGTACATGTTTTTGGGACTATATTCTTAGGATATTAATGCTATAAACATTTATTGTCTCGAGCAAATTTATTATTAGTATCATAATTATTATAT
>JAODPA010152501.1:0-14864 GCA_025585075.1 Nepenthes mirabilis
TATAAAAAAATTATTATTACATTCAGATACCGGCTATACCACATATACATACTTGTTGCGTTTCAAGATTTGGATTATCGTATGAATTAGGGGGCTACTTGATCTTCTGCGATGGGTCGAACTGAAATGGGCACGACCTCCATTACTTTAAACTTAGATCTTACGCGACATAATTAATAAATAAGATATCAGAAAATTGACATAACTTACTCTTCGGTATGTCATTCGGAATTTATGTTAGAAATATTTCTCAATAGATAGAAAGATGCGAGGACATGAAAGAAATATGTAGATGCATGTTATGGTGGATTAAGTGTCGGTGGAGGACTATACTCTGATGGGTGTGCCTAGCTAGGGGCTAGTTTAGAGAGATGGAGAACTGGGCTTTACTGGATACGTCCAATCAGGAGACGGTTTAGAAAGATGGAGGATTGAATTTCACTGGGTGCACCTGACCAAGGGGCGGTTTAGAGAGATGAAGGATTGAGTTCTGTTAAGGTGCACTTGGTTGGAGGTAGCTTAGAGAGATGGAGGATTGGGCTCCATTGGATGTATCTGACCAGGGGGTTGCTTAGAGAGATTGAGAATTGAGCTCCACTGGGTCCACCTGGCCAGAGGGTGACTTAGAGAGATAGATAGTTGAGCTTCGTTGAGGTGCGCTCGACTAGGGGCGGATTAAAGAGATGGAGGATTGAGCTCCGTTAGGTGTGCCCAACCAGGGACGCCTTATAGAGATGGAGGATTAAATTTCATCGGATATGCTTGGCCAAGGGGCGGCTTAAAGAGATGTAAGATTGAGCTTCGTTGAGGTACGTTTGGTCAAGGGGCGGCTTAGAGAGATAGAGGACTAAACTCCATTGAGTGCGCCTTGCCAGGGGCGATTTAGAGAGATAAAGAACCGACCTTTGCTGAATGCGCCCGGTTAGGAGTGGCTTAGAGAGATAGAGGATTGAGCTCGGCTGGATGTGCTCTATAAGGGGGCAGCTTTGAGATGGTTGTTCTCATGAGGGAGTGGCCGGCAAGAAGAAAGGACTGATGCACTTGCTAAGGAGTGGTTAATTGTCGAGTGCATCCACTGATAGGTCACTAACCAGAGGTGGAAGAGATTCCTAGGCATTGACAGTGAAGAGAAAGGTCACCTGCAAGTTCTATCCCGACTGCAAACGGAGGGGGCTCTCCGTGTCCTACTCTACGAGTCATCTTCACTGGCCACACAACGTGAGAGCTCGAACCTCGTGCGAAGTCTGCACAATCACTTATCCGAATTGGTAATCGGCAAGGAAGAAGGATTTGCCTTTGGTGGGAGGTAACACTGAGACTGATCGTCGCACGCTCTTGGTCATCTCTCTCGTTTTCCATTTTTGCAAGCTTGGAGAGAGTTCTCCTTCTTCTATTGTTTGAGCCCTCCTTTTTTCCTTCTCTTTTCTTGCAGGGAAAAGGAGATATTTGTGGAGGAAATCATAGGGTGCGGGCCAGTTGGCCTTTCTTTCTTGAGGAGCACCATGATTGGTGCCTTCTTTTTCTAGTGAGTCCAACATGATAGGTTGTGATCACGTGGGCGTGTCTGCTGAGTTGGAGCCAATGAGTTGGCAATACTGGGATGTGTGCTTCTGGGCTGAATTCGGCGGGTGACTCTATTGGCTCATGTCTTGATGGGCAGTCTTGGGTCATGTGATCTCGAACCTTAGGCTGTGGAGGCCCTCTCCTAGGCTACAACTTTTAGACCATTATCCTACTGTGGGCTTGGATCCCAGGTAGGCCCATTGGTGATAGATCCGTCACTAGCCCCCTATGCCAAGTAGTTTAAATTTTTAACTCCCAATGTTTTTCTGATGGGACACCGCCTGTAAATCTGCATGCTTTCCTTTCTAACAAATCTCGCAGACTATTACTCTGATGGGTAGGATTTGGGAGCAATTCTCTAAACATGCCGATTGTCTACGAATGACACTGGCAGCACAATCTTCTGCAATAATGGCTCGTCGATCTCCTCCCCTAACTATAAATGGAGGGGCTTTCTACGCCTTGCCTCATGAACCATCTTCTTGTTAGCCAAGTGATGCAATAGATCGGTGTGGGTATGAAGCTAGCATAGCCTTTGGCTAGGATCAAAGGAAGTTCTGAGAGGTCTGAAGACGTATCTGAAGTTTGCCCTGACTTTCGTACTTTATCCTCCCTCGTGCTATAATGAGGGTGGCCTGAGTATAGGGTCGTTGTTATCTTCCCCTCCCAATTGGCATCACATAGTCCTCATTGGGGAGGTGTCAGGGAATGATGGCTCAGCCCATGAAGGGGAAAAGGTTGCCCCTGTCGGCTCCTACCAGGGCGAACGACCATTTCATTAGTTGCCCACATTGGATCGCTAGGGGTGAGGTTCCCGAATCCCCCTCGGATCTGAGCCATTGTCGCCACTGAAAGTCTAGTGCAGACTCGCTGGCTTAATGGCTCTGGCCTGTCTCAGTGGGAGATCTCTCGTGATTGTCTCACCGGCGAGAGCGGGTGACCGAAGCCTTGCTCTCTCAGAAGAGGGCTTTTACATGTACTTCTTGCTTCAATAGCTCGAGGGTAGTGGTGCATACGAGCCTCATCTTGCTGACTGTCTGGAGTGTGTCGAGTACCTGATCGGGCTTTCTTTCCAGGGACAAGTGCCTACTTGGCCGTTGGGTATTCGTTTTAGTTAAGTAGGGGTTCAACAGTCAAATCGTCGTTCTATATATTTTTATTTCCTTTGGAGTTGTATGCCCGCCTTGAGGCTTTGCACTTTGTAAAGGGGATTGATGAATGGAAATACCAACCATTTTTTGTCTTTATTGCTTGTTTCCAATATTCTTAGATGAAGTGAATGATTGAAGCGCTTGCATACTGTTTAGTGTTGCTTTATTTTTTATAATCCAACGGTTAGGGTGGCTGGTGCCCTGTCTTTCGGCGATTTGACCCTCTGCCGGTCATCGCGACGTTTAATTTGGGAAATGAGTTGAGCAAATCAATTTTGAGCTTGTCAGGGCTGCACACTGTCTATCTACGGTTTGGAAAGTGGCACGGATGACTAAAGTATTCGGATACTGTCTGTCTGTCATTTGGATTTCAATACTTTGACAATTTGGTCCTACTGACGACTCAGTCTTCTGGTGGTTTGACCCTTGGCAGCTCGTCCCAACACTTGGTTAGGAGAGGGGCCGGTTGAACCAACCTTGAGTCTATTGGGGCCACTTGATCTTCTACGACAGGTCGAACTAAAGCGAGCCCGACCTCCATCATTTTAAACTTGGATCTTACACGATATAATAAATAGACAAGAGGTCAGAAAATTGGCAGGATTTGTTCCCTGATATATCATTCGATACTTATATTAGAAATATTTCTAAAATGATAAAAAGATATAAGAACATGAGAAAAATACGTGGATGTATGTTATGATGGATTGAGTGTTAGTAGAGAACTATACTCCGATGGGTGCGCTCGGCTAAGGGCTAGCTTAGAGAGATGGAGAACTGGGCTATACTAGATACACCCAATCTGGGGACAGTTTAGAAAGATGGAGGAATGAGCTCCGCTAGGTGCGCCTGAAGAATGGGCGGTTTAGAGAGATGGAGGATTGAGTTCTGTTAAGGAGCACCCGGTTGGGGGTGGCTTAGATAGATGGAGGATTGTGCTCCACTGGATGTACACGACCAGGGGGCTACTTAGAGAGACAGAGGATTGAGCTCCGTTAGGTACACCCAATCACGGGATGACTTAGAGAGATGGATGACTGAGCTCCGTTGAGGTGTGCTCGACCAGGGGCAATTTAGAGAGATAGAAGATTGAGCTCCATTGGGCACGCTCAATCAGAGAGCGGCCAAGAGATATGGATGATTGAGTTTCATTGGGTACGCCCAACCAGGGGCGCCTTAGAGAGATTCAGGATTAGACTCTGTTGGATGTGCCTAGCCAAGGGGTAGCTTAGAGAGATGCAAGATTAAGCTTCACTGAGGTACGTTTGGTTATGGGACGGCTTAGAGAGATGGAAGACTGAGCTCCATCGAGTGTGCCTAGCCAGGGACGACCTAGAGAGATAGATGACTAACCTCCGTTGGATGTGCCCAACCAAGGGCGGCTTAGAGAGATAGAGGATTGAGCTCGGCTGGATTCACCCTGCAAGGGGGCGGCTTTGGGATGGTGGTTCTCACAAGGGAGTGACTGGCAAGAAGAGATGAGTGATGCATTTGCTAATGAGTTGTTGACTGTCGAGTGCACCCGCGGAGGGGTCACTAACTAGAGGTGGAAGAGATTCTTAGGCAATGACAGTGAAGAGAAAGGTCACTCGCAAATCCTATCCCGACTGCAAACGGAGGGGGCTCTCCATGTCCTACACTATGTGTCATCTTCACTGGCCTCACAGCGTGAGAGCTCAGAGTTGGTGCGAGGTTTGCACAACCGCCGGTCAGGATTGGTAATCGGCAAGGAAGAAGGAGTCGCCTATGGTGAGAGGTAACATTGAGACTGATCATCGCACGCCCTTAGTCATTTTTCTCATTCTCTATTTTTGCAAGATTGGAGAGAGTTCTCCTTCTGCGATCATTTGAGCCTCCTTTTTTTCCTTCTCTTTTCTTGCAGGGGAAAGGAGGTATTTGTAGAGGAAATCATAGGGTCCGGGCCAGTTGGCCTTTCCTTCTTGAGGAGCACCATGATTGGTGCGTTCCTTTTTGGTGAGCTTGATATGATAGGTTGTAATCACCTGTACGTGTCTGTTGAGTTGGAGCTAATGAGTTGGCAATACTTGGACACGTGCTTATGGGCTGCATTCGGTGGATGACTATTAGCCCATGTCTCAATGGGTAGTTCTGGGTCACGTGATCTTTGACCTTGGGCCATATAGGCCCTCTCCTAGGCTACAACTTTCAGACTATTATCCCACTATGGGCTTGGATCCCAGGTAGGCCTATAGGTGATAGGCCCATCACTAGCCCCCTATATCAGGTAGTTCAAAATTTTTAACCCTCAGTGTTTTCTTGATAGGATGCTACCTACAAGTTTGCACGCTTTTCATTCCAACAAATCTCGCAAAATGTTACTCTGATGGGTAGGATTTGGGAGCGATTCTCTGAACTTGCCAATTGTTTACGATTGACACTGGCAGCACGATCTTTTGCAATAATGGCTCATCGATCTCCTCCCCTGATATAAATGGAGGGGGCTTCCGACACCTTGCCTCACGAACCATCTTCCTATTAGCCAAGTGATGCAAGAGATCAGAGCGGCATGGAGCTAGCATCACCATTGGCTAGGATCAAAGGTAGCTATGTGAGGTTTGAAGACGCATTTGAAGTTTGCCCCAACTTTCATACTTCATCCTTCCTTGTGATAAAATGAGGGTGGCTTGAGTATAGGGTTTTCGTTATCTTCTCCTCCTAGCTCGCATCACATTATCCTCGCTGGGGAGGCACTAGGGAATGGTGGCTCAGCCCACAAAGGGGAAAAGGTTGCCCCTGTCAGCTCCTTCTAGGGCAAATCCTCCTCAGATTTGGGCCGTCATTGCCACTTAAAGTTTGGTGCAGACTTGCTGGCTTCGCGGTTACGGCTTGTCTCGGTGGGAGATCTTTGGTTGTTGTCTCCTTGGTGAGAGCGGGTGATCGGAGCCTTGCTCTCGTTAGAGAGGGATTTTGCATGTACTTCCTACTTTAGCAGCTCAAGGGCGGTGGTGCATTCGAGCCTTATCTTGCTGGCTGTCTGGAGTTATCGATTCCCTGATCGGGCTTTTTTTCCAGGGACAAGTGCCTACTTACTTGTTGGGTATTCGTCTTAGTCAAGTAGGGGTTTAAAAGTCAGATCGTCATTCTATATATTTTTATGTCCTTTGGAGTTGTACGCTCGCCTTGAGGCTTTGTACTTTGTAAAGGGGATTGATGAATTGAATTACTAACCATTTTTTGTCTTTATTGCTTGTCTCCAATATTCTTAGATGATGTGAATGATTGAAGTGCTTGCATGCTGTTTGGTCTTGCTTTATTTTTGATAATCCGATGGTCAGGGTGGCTCGTGCCCTGTCTTCTGGTAATCTGACCCTCGACTGGTCATCGTGATGCTTAATCTAGGACATGAGTTGGGCGAATCAACTTCGAGCTTGTCAAGGATGCACACCATCTGTCTACGGTTTAGAAAGTGACGTGGAAGACTAAAGTGTTCGGATACTCTGAAAATTCGATCCCACTGACAACTCAGTCTTCCAGCGTTTCGACCCTAGGCAGCTCGTCCCAATGCTTGGTTAGGAGAGGGGCCGATCGAACCAACCTCGAGTCTATTGGGGCCGAGCACTGTCAACCTCCTATCTCTGGGGAACACTACGCATGAGCATCATTACTTGAAATGTGCTGCCATCGCATCAATTGAGGCGTCAGAGACCATCGATTGTCAACGGGCTATGCGAGGAGGCACTGCGTCATTCGTCATAACGACGCTAGTGAAGGGACATAACACTACATGCTAGGGTGAGGGCATGTGTCAAGGCCATTATGGGGACATGCCACTTCAGCGTCTTCAAACGGTGTCGTTCTCAAGTGAAGGTGTTGGCTATTTAAGCACCAGCCCTCAACCATTTTCTTCATCATTTTATCCTTGTGAACATCTCAACACCAGTTTCACGACCATTCCCTTTGGCTAGCTTCTAATTTTAGAATAACTCATCGAGACGTCGATGACATTTTGACCACATCTGCCTCATCGCGGAAGGTGTCATCTTCCTCTATCTCTAGGCCTTCGGCTGAGGTGGAAGGTGAAGACGAGCGAACGACAAAGGTTATCGGAGAAGATAATTCGATAGGTGTGGTTGCTGCAGAGGAGGGACACCACTTAGGCGCCTAAAATCTTAAGCCTCATGCGGCCCTAAGGGCGTCTCTTGGCCTTGAGTCTGTTGAATCTTCTCACCATATTCACTTGCCACTCTGGGAGGTAAAACAAATTTCTATAGGTATATTTTTTCATCGTGGCCTTTGGTTGACTACTCTTTTCTGCTTGACAGCCAAAGTGGATACCTCACCGGATGGACGAGTCTGTGTGCTTGCCATGGGACAAGATTGCCCACTTTCTACGCACATGTATTGATCAAGTCACCGAGGAAATGGAGCGCCGGGTCAATGCCGCTATTGCTAAGGTGCGGTGATGTCTAGAGCGGGCCAGCTACCTTGACCGAGCTCTATTCGAGTCCATGGTAAGATCGCAAGAACTCTCAGAGGCCAATGCTCGAGTTCTAGATCGGATTGCGTTGGTCAAGGATAAATTTTCGGAGAATCGACGGTGGCATAATGATTTGTTAGGCATGTGTGCTCGATTGGAGAGAGAGCTAAGGATCAAGTTTTGTCCTAAAGAGGTCACCCCGATGCTAGAGAAATGGTTTCACGGGGGCATCTATTTTTGTAAATAGATAGTTTCTTTGGTAGCTCTGGACTTCTTTGTTGGTTTCCTTGACTTGAGGAATGTTGACGCACAATGCCAGGGCAAGCGAATAGCCTTTTTAGAGCTAGGAGGAGGCCTACACCATGAGCATTAGGGGGCCTTCAACCATGGGATGATAGTTTTATTAGGCCGTAAGCGTGGCTAGCATCTTGTAACTTTGAGGCCGATAGATGCCTTCATGATGTGTATCTTGATTTTTAATGAATTAGCTAAACCATTTTGATTATTGTTACTGATATTTCTTTTATGCGTTGAACTTCTCTACATGATACATTTTACCCACTGGCTAAGCGCCCGGGTTGCCAGGGATGATTGGGACGTGCATGCCAGACTGTGCTCGCTCTTATCATAAGGTGGTCGTGGCATGGGTATGACCTGTGTACCGACTAAGCCAGGGAACTATTGTCACGGGTCTTAACTAGATGCATCTGACTGATTGCGCTCATTCCTTCCAAGTCATGGTCATGGAGCTGAGAAAATATGGTTGTCGGCTAAGCTTTGCGGCTATCATTATTGGGTTTTGGCATAGCCTAGGCCATTGCCTGCATATACCCTTCAGCACTAGATCCTAATAGAAGACGTCATAGCTCTCACGTGCCCGGTCCCAACCCATCGACTATCGTCGAATGATGGTGTCTCTCCTTCCGGAAGAGGTCATCACATGCATGCTGTAAAAGCCCCTTAAGCTTTTAGTGTTCGGCTGTAGAAAGGCCGCTTGGTAACGAGATCGAAGTTCAATCTAATCGCAAATGGGCTGCTCGGTTTTGGGATCGAGGTTTGAATTTGATAGCAAATGGGTCATTCTGTAGCAGGATCGAGTTTTAAATTTGACCGTAAATGGGCTGCTCGGTAGCAAGATTGAGGCTCTTGGACCATTTGGAGGCTGGGGAGTAGGTGAGAAGAAGTTCGCCTGACTCAAAGGGAATTTAGGTAGTTCAATGTCATTAGATAATTTGCAACCATCCACATGAGCAGATTAAGCAGATAAAATGACTATTTTGTTAATTAAAGCATGATTTAAGCAATTTGCATGATGTATACAAGGCTTACCTGGATTTAGTATGGAATCGTTGATGGTTCTTGCGGTGGATGACATGCTACGCCCTTAGGACTAGTTAATCGTCCTTAGTGCACGGCTTGTGGACACCTTTCTGGAGAGTAGGCACTTTTGTCGGTGCTCTAGCCTACGGCCTCTATACTTCGTGGGATGTGGTCCGCAACATTGAATCGGCTGTATAATTTAGATGTTGGGCTTTCATTGCTGACATTCGACCCATATGTACCAAGGGAGGACTTCAGTCGGTATTTTGGCATCAAATGCCACAAGGGGGCCAAGGGCTCTGCCACCTGAATGGCATTCTAGCCTACTGCCTACCCCACACAGAGCGTTGGCAGTAAAATCTTGTGTGAAACACCACATGCGGAGGATTGAGGACTCTACTGCCCTTGAGGTCATCCCAACCTGCTTCCTACACTACGCTCGGAACTTATGAGGCCCTGGGCATTCGGCAAAGTGCAAAAGTGATCGAGGCGGAGAATCGGATCGAAACTTTGGTCGTAAGACTTCGGGTGCAATTCCCAAATGCTGCAAGGAGAAGGAGATGATTGAATCCCTATCCTAAATGGTGACCTTGCTAGGTCGGCAAAGTGTTTTCTGAGGCTACGTGGGGTTCCTTCCTGAGTAGGGGTCCTCCTGTCATCATGGGAATGGTGTGAACCATGCCGCTCTCAGCCTCCATTCCACGCCTCATGACTCGATTGGTCTTTTGGTCGCCGCTAGGCCCTGTCACAAGTGGCCGCTTGAGTGATGAGGTCATTAGGCCATTGGATCCTTTGCGGATGCTAGTCTGCACTGATTGTCTAGGTGTTGGAGGGTGAAGCCGTAGCGTAGAGCCTTTGGATGGGCTCACACGACCTAGAAGAGGGACGAGCGCCCACATTCTTGGGGTCGATCGCCCGTTAATATGGCTACCAAAGGATGGGTCATTGTCACAGTTGATGAGATGGGTAGCAGGCCAAGTGTGTGAAGCCCCCCAATGTAAGGATCAAACTATCTTCTGTAGGATCTACCATTCTGCATAGGGTTGATGAGAAGTGTTGCAGTAGGATCGACCTTCCCAATCCCTCGAGTCAAGCCTTTTGCTCTAGCAAGGACGCTCGCGAGTATAGGGCAAACACTTTGGAAGCTTTCTCTGGGCGACGCATCTCACCCCAGCGAGAGAATGTAGAATGCCTTTCGACACTATGTGTGTCTTCTTTATAGGTAAAAGGTCACCGGTCGTCTCGATAATAATGAAGGTATCACCGCTCTGGGATTTTACCTTAAGCTTTATGACTGGGTCAAACCTTCTTCAGGGAAGGGCCCTGTCTCTCAGATCCTATCAAATACCTAGGTTGTCAGGTGGATGGGTTCTTCCTTTGGCGGGTGGTCTCTTTCATCGGCTGCTCCTTTTGGGTGCAGACATTTGCACAACAGAGCAAAGAACTCCCAGCCTCTATCCACTCAAGTGCATAGGGCCTAGGATAGTGTTGACATGCTGCCCTGCTAGGCAGTGAGTACATGCTTGTCAAAGGCAGGTCACGCGTCGCCATAACTGCCTAGGGGGTCATCGCTATAAGAGGCGATGTCTCTAATTGACGTGCTGGCTGAAGCACGACTATTGATCATGTTTGTTTTGTTGACGTGTTGTTACAACTTTTAGTCGTTTCCACACATAGCGCCAATGTTGTAACTCGAGATTCGGTTTATCATACGGATTAGAGAGCCACTTGATTTTTTTCGACGTGTTGAACTGAATCGGGCCTAATTTTCGTCACTTTGAACCTGGATCCTACACAACACAATGAATAAAAATGATGTTAAATGATTGGCAGGATTCGCGCTCCGATATATTCTTTGACACTAAACTCAGAAATTTTTATCAACGAATAAAAAGATTTGATGATATGAGAGAAATGCGTGGATGTATGTTATGGGAGATTGAGTGTTGATGGAGGACTAGGCTCCGATGGGTGCTTCCAACCTGGGGGCAGCATAAAGAGATTGAGGACTAGTCTCTGTTGGATGTGCCCAGCCATGGGGTGGTTTGGAGAGATGGAAAACTATATTCCACTGGGTATGCCCGACTAGGGGACAAGTTAGAGAGATGGAAGACTGAGGTCCAATAAGGTGCACCCAACCAAGAGAAGCATAAAGAGATGGAGGAATGGGCTTCATTGGATGCACCCAACTAAGGGGCAACTTACAGAGATGAAGGACTGAGCTCCGCTAGGTGCGCTTAACCAGGGGCGACTTAGAGCGATGGAGGACTGAGCTCCTCAAAGTGTGCCTAGTTAGAGGGCGACTTAGAGAAATGATGGATTGGGCACCGCTCGATGCGCCCAACCAGGAGACGGTTTAGAGAGATGGCTGATTGAATTTTGTTGGTGTGCCTAGTTAGGGGACAGCATAGTAAGATGGAGAATTGAGTTCCACCGAGATGTACTTAGTCAATGGGCTACTTAGAGAGATGGAAGATTGGGTTTCGTATGATGCTTCCGGCCAGGGGGGTGGCTTAGAGAGATGGAGGACTAAACCTCGCTAAGGTACGCCCGACTAAAGGGTAGCTTACAGAGACGGAGGACTGAACTCTCTCAAGTGCATCCGGCTAGGAGTGGCTTAGAGAGATGGGGAACTGAGTTATGCCGGATGCGGCTGGCCACGGGGAGGGTGGCTTTGAGATGGGGGCTTTCCTGAGGAAGTGGCCGACAAGAGGAAAGCAGTGATACACTTGCTAATGAGTGACTCACTGCTGAGTGCACCTACGGAGGGGTCGCTATCCAGAGGAGTAAGAGATTCCTGAGTGTTGATCGTGAAGAGAAAGGTCATCCGCCAATCCTTTCCCGACTGCGGATGGAGGGGGCTATTTGGGCCTTACTCTATGAGTCGTCTTCATCGACTACACAGCATGAGAGCTCGGAGCTAGCGCCAGACCTACACAACTGCCAATCGGGATTAGTAATTGGGAATAAAGAAGGATTCCATTCTGGCGGGAGGTAGGTCTAAAACTGATCGTCGCATGCCCTTACTCATCTTTCTTGTTCTCCATTTTTGTGAGCTTCAAGAGAGTTTTCCTTCTACGTTCATTCGTACACCCATTTTTTCCTACTCTTTTCTTGCAAGGGAAAGGAGGTACCTATAGAGGAAATCATGGGATGTGGGCTAGCTGACATTTCCTTCTGAGGAGTACCATGATTAGGACCTTCCTTTCTGGCGAGCCGAACATGACAGACTGTGATCACATGGGCATGTCCGCTGAGTTGGAGCCGATGAGCTGGCGATGTTAGGGCACATGCTTATGGGCCACATATGACAGGCGGCTCTACTGGCCTAAGTCTTGATGGGCAATCCTAGGTCATGCAATTTAGACCTTCGGCTACTAGGCCCTCTCCTTTGTGGCAATTTTTAGATTGTTCTCTCGCTGTGGGCCTAGGTCTTGAGTTGGCCCATCGGTGGTAGACCCATCAATACTGATAGTAGTTCTCAAATACTAAAATTATAACCTATCTTAAATACAAGTATTGCTCCTAGTTCAAGTCGCCACCTAGAAATTGTTCTAATAATGTGTACCAACTTTTCAATGGTGTTGAGCCCACTATTGTGAGGATCACGATATCTTATGTAGGATCTACCATTTTGCACATGGTTAATAAGAAGTGTTGCAGTAGGATCAGCCTTCCTGATCCCTTGGGTTAGGCCTTTCGCTCTTGCGAGGCCGCTCATGAGCATAGGGCGAACACTCTAGAAGCTTTCTCAGGGCGTGCCTCTTGCCCCAACGAGAGAATGATAGTGTGTGCCTGTCGGCACTACGTGAGTCTTCTTTATGGGTGACAGGTTATAGGTCGTCTCGAGAATAATGAAGGTATCACTGCTCTAGGATTTTGCCTTACACTTCGGGACCAGGTCAAAAATTTTTCAGGGAATTGGTCCTATCTCTCAGATCTTTCTAAATACCGAGGTCATCAGGCGGATGAGTTCTCCCTCTAGCGGGTGGTCTCTTTCTCTGGCTGCTCCTTTTGGGTGCGGACATTTGCACAAGGGAGAAAAGAACCCCCAGCCTCCGTTCGCTCAAGCACATAGGGCTCGAGAAAGTGCTAGCATGGTGCCCTGTTGGACAGTGTGCACATGCTAGTCAAAGGCAGGTCGAACGTTGCCATAACTACCTAGGGGGTCATCGTCATGGGAGTCGATATCTCTGGCTAACGTGTTGGTTGGAGCATGAGTATTGATCATGTTTATTTTGTTAACATGGGGTTACAACTTGTAGTTGTTCCACATATGGCATCAATATTACGTCTCAGAATCCGAGTTGTCATATAGATTAGGGAGTCACTTGATTTTTCGTGGCATGTTGAACTAAAGCAGGCTTGACCTCTGTCACTTTGAACCTAGATCTTGCGCAACACAATGAATAAAAAAAGGTCAAAGAATTTACATGACTCACTTTCCGGTATATCCCTCGATACTCAATTTAGAAATCTTTCTTAATGAATGGAAAGATGCAAGGATATGAAAGAAATAAGTGGATGAATGCTATGGAAGATTGAGAGTCAATGGAGGACTAGGCTACGATGAGTCCACCTAGTTAGGGGGAAACTTAGAGAGATTGAGAACTAGTATCTACTAGATGTGCCCAGTCATAGGGTGGCTTAGAGAGATAGAGGATTGAACTCCATTGGGTATGTCCAACCAGGGAACAATTTAGAAGATGGAGGATTGAGGTCCGATGAAATGCACCCAGCCTTGGGGCGGTATAGAGAGATGGAGGATTGGACTTCGTTGGATGCACCCGACCAATGGATGGCTTACAGAGATGGAGGATTGAGCTCCGCTGGGTGCGCGTAGCCAGGGGATAACTTAAAGAGATGAAAGATTGAGCTCTGTTGAGGTGCACCTGATCAAGGGCGGCTTAGAGAAATGGTAGATTGGGCTACGCTGGATGTGCCCTACTAGGGGATGGTTTAGGGAGATGGAGTACTAAGCTCCACTGGGTGTGCATGGTCAAGGGACAACTTAGAGAGATAGAGGATTGAATTCCGTTGAGATACGCCCGATCAATGGGCGACTTAGAGAAATAGAGGATTGGGCTTCATTAGATGCACTTGACCACGGGATGAATTAGAGAGATGGAGTACTGAGCATTGTTGAGGTGTGTCCGGTCAAGGGGTGGTTTAGAGAGATGGAGGACTGAACTCCCTTTGGTGCACCCGGCCATGGGTGGCTTAGGGAGATGGAGGACTGAGTTTTACTTGATGCGCCCTACCAAGGGGAGGCTTAGAAAGAAGGAGGACTAAACTCTGTTGGATGTGCCCGACCAGGAGATGACTTTGAGACAGTGGCTCTCGCAAGGGAGTAGCCGACGAGAGAAAAGAAGTGATGCACTCTCTAATGAGTGACTGACTGTCGAGTGCACCTGTGGAGGGTTGACTAATTGGAGGAGGAAGAGAGTCCAGGGTGTTGATGGTGAAGAAAAAGGTCGCCCGCTAGTCATTTCCCAACTGTAGACGGAGGGGATTCTCTGTGCCCTACTCTATGAATCATCTTCGCCGACTACTCGTTAATGAGCTCAGAGCTAGCACGAGGCCTATGCAACCGTCGGTAGGGACTAGTAATCTAGAAAAAAGAAGGATTCACCTCTGATGGGAGGTAGCTCTAAAACTGATCGTCGTATGCCCTTAGTCATCTCCTTTATTCTCTATTTTTGAGAGCTTGGAGAGAGTTCTCCTTCTGCAGTCATTCGAACCCCCATTTTTTCCTACTCTTTTCCTACATGAGAAAGGAGGTATTTGTAGAGGGAATCATGGGATACCGGCTAAATGGCATTTCCTTCTTGAGGAGCACCATGATTGGTGCCTTCCTTTCTGGCGAGCCCAACATAACAGGCCATGATCACGTGCGAGTGTCTGCTGAGTTGGACCCGATGAGCTGGCGATGTTAGGATACACGCTTATAGGCCACATTCAGCAGGCGGTTTTATTGGCCCATGTCTTGATGGGCGATCCTAGGTTGAGCGATTTTGGACCTTGGGTAGCGGGGCCCTCTCCTGGGCTGTAATTTTTGGACTATTCTTCCGCTATAAGCTTAGGTCCCGGGTTAGCCCATGGGTGACAGACCCATCAATATTGATAGTTGTTCTCAAATACTAAAATTATAGCCTATTTTAAATACAAGTATTGCTCCTAGTTCAAGCCGCCACCTAAAAATTGTTCTAATACTGTATACCAACTTTTCAAAATTAAATTAGCTAATAGTTGAGAATAATTCATTTGTAAAAAAACTATAAAAAAATACTTAGAAAAGTTATAAAGTTATCGAATACTTAAAATAACATATGAAAAAATATGAGAGATGATAATTCCTCTCAACTAAAATTAAACTAATGTTTTAAGGTGGC
>JAODPA010152512.1:0-14864 GCA_025585075.1 Nepenthes mirabilis
TTACGCTCCATGTCCACTACAGCTCTTAGGACACAACGAAGCGGCGTGCTGGCTCCCCAAGGCTTCGACATCGCATGGAGTGGGCCACCCCATCGGATTCAAGGCCCAACGATGCCCTCAGATACCTCATTGGCTTGACGACAGAATGCTCTGAATGACAATACTCTGCTAATGCCACGGAAGGCCATTATGGCGTAACAACCTTACGACTTTCCATGCATTGAGGACGGCGACCCCCAATCGTCGTCCCTTCCTCCAACGCTGACCAGTGTGCCCAGATCTTGGATTGATAGCGCCGAGCTACAAAAGGTCCTCTCCGTACCGTCCCACCGACGGCCCAAGCATGGGCTCGCAGGATGGCTCTGGCGAGACAGGCTAAAGGTGGCGAGGTGTTCACAAGCAAACAACTGAGCATGTGTGGCGGCGAGAGGGCCCCACTATCCTCGAGTCGTGACATGCAAAGTGGCAAAGAGAAAATTCGATGCGTCAGACATAAAAGGCAAACTACTACTTTCATTCATTGAAGCTTTTCTTTATAAAGTATAAGGTTTGCGGGAGCAAAAGTATCAAAAAAGTAAAAATACAGCAAGGAGTAAGAAGCTCAGGATAGCGGTGTCGCTAGAGGGAACCAGCCTGAGGAATGTGAGCACATCAGCTCACCCCTGTAGCACAACCACAGTGCTGATTCTGCCCCAGTACCGGCGTCTCTGATGCCTACCCACCACTGAAGGAGCGTCAGAGGCCGCTGCCAGTGAAGGGAAGGATCCGTCAAAAGACTCGACGGGGCTACGACTCGCTCGCATGCACCCCAAGGGGACTTCAGGTTCCACCTCCTCTCCTGGCAACATATATGAACTACCAACCACGATGAGAGACCATGGCGACACGCTATTAAGGAAACAGAATTCCTGAAAATAGCGTGCCAGCCTCGTTGTATCCCACCTATGAACGTGAGTCTTTGCTAGCCCTGGACGAGGCAATGACAACAGCGGAGTGGTCGAACCACCCTTGTTAGAATGAGGAATTGCGCACAAGAAGGATATGATGACAGGCTTCAACAACAACACCAGATCTTCCGCAAATCCCTCTGATCCCTTCATGGAGCCCCTTGAGGTACGGAGCAAGCCAAGGGCTTTGCCTCACTTCTCCAAATGATGGTTGAACATGGATCTCCCCAACCGGAAAACTCCACAATTTATGGCCGAGCCAGCACCCAACGAGCTCCTAGAGATGCGCGCCACCCAATGGTCGTCTGTCACGGAATAGGAAAGCCATCAATGCAGAGCCGAACCACAGGTAATGAATCTTTCCTGGTAGAGCTTCGAATCCCTGCACCGCCCTTGAAAGTTGCATATTTTCATGGGGAAGAAACAACACCATAAAGGGACAAAAACCAGCGCATCTCGAGGAGAGCCTACGCGAACAGCCAGCTGGACCCACGATGAACATGCCAGGCCCCGACAATGGGCTGTCATCAAGCATGGGAGGGTAGTGTTGGGTCCAACTCAGAGGTGGGCCAAGAGCAGCAAAGTCCAATCAGAGGGACGCCAGGCTAATCAAGCAGTAAGGTCCAACCCTCTCTGTGAAGCTCAATAGGTCCAAGCGTGTAGCCTACATGGCGTCTCAGACCCACAGCCTATCAACGCGCCTACACAGTCTATCAAGGCAATTACAGTCGATGAAAATCAGCGTAGAAGGCACCAATCAATGGGGAGACGGGTCAGCGCTACAAGTAACAGTGCATGATATCCTTTCAAGTCACTTGGCCAATTCTCGTACAGATAGCAGATTAGGCGTAGTTAGTACCTGACAACAGTCTCCTTGCCCTTGCAAAATGATAACTGATGCCACTGGCCACTGCCAGCGAACAGTGGCCGATAAATCCTAGCAAAACACCTATCGAAAGTCCTAGCTGCCAAAGTCTCCCAAGGGGAGCCCATAAATATCTTTTCCTACTAAGGAAAGAGGATCCTCCCCCGGGTTTTGAACCTTGAGGCTTGAAGACTTGACACCTAAAGCACTATTGATCCTAAAGCTTCCACGAAACCATCTAGTGAGCCACCTCTCAACCGGGCATACATCCGAAGCTCAATCTTCCATCTAGTAGCCGCCCCTCAATCAGACGCAATTTCGAAACTCAGTCCACCATCTAGTGAGCCGCCCCCCAATCGGGCACACCTTTGAAACTCAATCCTCAATCTAGTGAGCCACCCCTCAGTCAGAAGCCCAATGGAGCCTGCCCTTCAATTACATCCCATTCTCACTCTCCTCATCATTGCATCTTTGCACTCCCATTACGCTTGCCTCTAATTGTGCCATCCTCCATTTATTGCGGAAGATATCTAATTTGAGCGTTGGAGTGTTTGCGGTGGGATAACCTTCCATTTTCATCTGATCTTTTATTTATAATTTGTTTGTACAGGGCCAAGGTTAAGAAGAGTAGAGATCGGATCCGTTTAAAATTCGACTCGGGCGTGCAATCCGATAGCTCCCTGATCCGCCAGAGAACCCGGACCAAGGGACGCAATAACTAATAAACACTCGATAATGTAATTGAATATATAACATTACTTAAAAGTAAAATTTAAAAACGAAAAAAAGAAAAAAAAAAAAAAAGGTAAGCCCTGCAATTGGCATTTCGTTCGTTTCTGTGGGCGCCAAACTCATTGACGCTGTTGCCACTTCACCCTCCACAGGAAAAAATCAGAAGCCGCCGTTAATAAAAAAGAACTAACTTTATTTAATATTTAAAATTTAATCAATCTCTAAGTTCTCCGTCAGATATAATTACCCAAACAGACAGTCTTAAAGTCCAAAATTAATGCAAATTAAATGGTTTCCCATCCACCCCACTAATATTAGCCACGATGAGTGCCTAAGTATATATTGGTCCAAAGCACCATAAACAATTCATTTAGAAAAGGGGAAAAGGACCATTTACATAGTTGGAAATTACCAAATAACCAATCTATATATTATTTAAAAAATAAAATAAATTAAATTTAATGGAAATTAAATTCTAGGGCTTCCATTTAGCAAGCTTGTGTAACTTCATATTATTATTTCAATTAATCAAGAGCTTAATTAATTGCCTACTTCTAACATAGGGCATACGTGGTGTGCTGGGGATCCGCCGGCAATTTAGTTGGGTCAAGAGGAAAGAAAACAGCAATGACAACGATGGACAATAATCACAAAATGAGACACACATAATTTACGTGAAAAGACTCTTCTGAATAAGAAAAAAAAATCAAAGGATTATTCGTCCAAAAAATTTTACTATATAAAATGGTTACAAAAACCCCAAAGAACAAAATACAAGAACTTGACTCCTTGTATTGGATTGATCGGAACAACAGTGAGAGCAAGATAAATCTCATTCTTTTTGCTTTTCTCTTTTTTGTCTTTTTCTCACTGACGACGCTCATTGATCTAAATTCCACAAATCACTCACCTATTCTAGATTTTACAAGTGATTTGTTATATCAACAATCACGCACTCGCTCTTCCTTTATAACCCTAAAAAAAACATTTCGCTCGCTTTTACCAATTCTCGCACTTTTCATAAATCATTATAGGGCACTTGTGAGCTCCATGACTAGTCACCATCCCAGTCCAGTCGGTCATCAAGTTCTCCAGTCTTGCCAATCCTCGGATTCACCATTCTGGCCACCATTCGAACTCAATAGTCCGATTGCCTCTCGAACTAGGCAGTCTGGCCACCTCTCTAATTAGGCAGTTCGGTCACGTCTTCAACATTAGCATTCCAGTCACCTCTTCGGCCACTTCATCGCACGCGCAAATATAACAATACTTTATCTCAATATTGTACCCATATGAGTTCGGTTGAAACCTCTGATCGACCTGTCAACGAGATATGGGTTCACATGGAAGTGACCCATATCCCAACATGACGGTGGGCTAAATTTTCCAACGCCCATTTCCCTGCCCATTGCCACCTTCTTTAGGTTTTAACAATTCGATTAACACTGCAGAATTGTGCCAATTCAATTCAGCCAAATAAAGTAAGCTTTTGTCAGGTTTTTATTTTTTTTTATTTTTTATAGGAATAAATACTTTGCAGCAGAGCAGTAGGCCCGAAGTGTGGATCATCAATTGGTTATTGTCAGAACAGGCCTTACTCAGTTACAATAGGCATTATAAATATATCAAAGCTCAAATATTCTGACTAGGCTTGTGGTTCTTTAGATTCTACCAACAATTATTCTTTTGTGAATGCAACAAAAAGAAGTTTCACAAACAGACTATCAAGAAAAGCAGTCCGAATTCCTCAGGCGAGACGGAAGTTTCCGCTCTATTTGTAAAATTACAGATACACATTTGATTAGTGTTTCAAGGCTGCTCCTGATATACTGAAACCATATTGTCCCATTATAACATTGATGGACATAACACTGCATATTGCTACAAACTACACTACCTAGCTCAGTCACAAGCTCTACAATAGAGACACATTTTCAGTTCAGCGGCCGATCGAGTGTACTTTAGAAACAAATTCCCACTTCAGATCATGATTTTGCAATATCCCAGGGTAATCAAATCACCGACGAGTCATGAACTTACTTCAATCTCGCACTTCTCATTTTGTCAAATACCAAGTCCAAAATATCACAGAACCATCGTCTTCAATGACTTGAATTTCCCTATATTCTTCTATTTCAACAGATCACATGATATGTTTTGCACCATCACTGCCCCTACAAAGTAATCTTACAAAGTTAAGTTGCCAAATGGTGACTTAGCTGAAGTAACATACAAAGGAATTGTTAAACTCAGCAAAACTGTTATTCTTGTATCCCATCCTTTAATTTTAATCTTCCTTCAGCAAGAAAATTAACTTAAGATTTCACTTATTGTTTCCTTTTATTTGCTAATGATTGCTTTATCCAGATCATTCCTCTTGAATCACGATTGAGAAGGGTAAAGTATATGATGACTTGTATAACTTATAGTTGACAGATATTCCTTCACCAGCTACTCATTCCAACTTCTCGGCCTCCTCCAATGGCAGCAGTTTCAACATCTTATGGTTTTTTTTCCTACTTATGAACTATGGCATTATGCACTACGCTATGCTTCAGATTCAAGACTTCTCATTGTTGCAAAATGACTTACCATGTCTCAAATTCTTGGATAAGCATCTCCCTTGTCCTATTTATCTACTAGCTAAACAACAAATATTGGCTTTTCCTACAAATAATCACAAAACAACTCATCCCAATGAATTATTTCACCGTGATATACAGGGACCATGCTTTCCTACAATCCTTTTACCATTTTGGATGATTTCACAAGATACACTTGGCATCACCTGATGAAAAAAAAATCAAAAATTTAATCCCATCTCTAATCCTTTTAATCTTGTGTCAAAACGCAATAACTCAAAATTTATACAATTCGTTCATGTAATGGCCCTAAATTTTCTATGATAGATTTCTATTTGAAGAATAGAATCATCAATCAAAGATCATGGGTGGAGACAACACAACAAAATTTGGTGGTAGAAAAAAAAATTAACATATTTTAAATATGGCCAAGGCCCTCAGGTTTCGCTTAGGGATTCCAGTTTCCTATTGGAATGAATGTGTTCCTACAGCCACATACCTCACCAATCGAACACCTCCTAGTTTCAAAAGCATTCGCCTTTTGCTCTTCTTTTTAATATCTAACCCACCTATGATCATCTTAAACTTATGCATCCTCATTAAAGCAAAGCATACCGAAATTTGCCCCTTTGAGCCAAAAGTGCATCTTCTTGGGATATCCTTTTAGAGTTAAAGGATATAAACTGTTAGATCTTAATACATATTTTAAGGAATGTTTTCCATGATACTATTTTTCTTTATCAGCACATTGTTCATACGTCTAATTCTAATTCTGAAACACCTCATTTCATTCCATTCTCCAATACTGATTTACCATCAGATACTTCGATTGACTATTGCGATTCTATTCCATAGACCAATGCATTTCCTATTACAGCTTCAACTCACCACAATTCTTCACCCCACAACATTGTCATTCTTTGCCCTTGCGGATGACAATACTGAATCTCAGTTTCCCCTACCTGCCATTGGCAAGTCTACTAGACACCAAAGCAACTGTCAGCATACTTCAAGTGCTATCATTGTCACCAAGTAATTATGCCTATATCTCGGCCGAGGAGGCCAACAAAACGAAGCATCCCGAATGCACAGACCGCCCGCCGGAGGGGTTAGTCGTTGGGAGGAAAAGAAATAGAGATAGCGGCTACTTCCAGGAGCGTCGCAAGCAATCGCAGCCCGAACCGAGCGCCAGGAGGGAATACAAGCCAGTGACCTCGACTCCCCTGAACGACACCGGCTCGAAGATACTGATACAAATCCGGAATGAAAAGTTCTTGAAGTGGCCCAAACTGTCAAAGAACCCACAGGCGGGAGACTAAATGAAGTGCTGCCACTTTTATTGATCTTTGCAGGGCACACTGCGGAAAATTGCCGAACCTTGCAAAAGGAGATAGAAAACCTGATCCGCCGTGAACACCTCACACGATTCCTGAAGGACTCGGGGCGAGCCCCTGGGGCTTCTGAAGGCGAAGCAAGCTGCCGAGGAACCGCACTGTCGTTAGTGTGATCAATATGATTTCAAGCTGGCCGGCCAAGAACAGCGGGCAGGGACAACTCAAGCGCGCTTCTAGCAACAGGAGAGCGAGAGTAGAGGCTAGGAGTGATGTCATTAGCTTTAGTAGTGACGGTATAACGATGTTACCTCCCTTCATTTCGACTCCCTTGTTGTATCGGCCCTCGTTTCGGATGGTACGATTGACTACCAATTAAAACGCGTTTCTATTGATAATAAAAATTCTAGAAATTTGCTGTATCTCGATACATTTTTTAAGTTTGGTTGAAAAAGAACCAGATGAAAACAGCTGAAGGGCCTTTATGCGGCCTGGACAACGAGCCATTACCCGTGCAGGGGGGGATCCAACTGGAGGTTAAGATGGGAACTTACCCGCGTACTGCCACGCGAGAACTGATATTCCTCATCGTTGACTTGCATTCCATCTACAACGCCATTATAAGCAGACCATTCCTCACTACCTTCGAGGTCATAACGTCGATCCCTTATCTAAAGATGAAATTTTTAACCCCGTACAAAGTGAGGGAAGTGCTCGACGATCAGGTGGTAGGACAAACTTGTCATCTGTCCCAAGTCGCCCCCGCAAAGCGAGACCAACTGGCCATGGACTTGGATCACCACGACAAAGCTACGCTGTAGCTGGCCCAATCGAATGAAATGACCGAGATGGTCCTTTTAGACCTCACCGAGCCTGAGAAATGTGTGCACATCGGCGGTTTCTTGACCATAGCAGTTCGCAACCAGCTCGTAAACTTCCTCGGGAAGAACTCCGACATCTTTACATGGATTCCAACTGACATGCCCGGGATACCGGTTGGAGTAATGGTCTATAAGTTGGGCCTTGATCCCGACTATAAATCCATCAAGTAGAAACGCAAAAATACTCCGTTGAAAAGCTAATAGCCGTAAGAGAGGAAGTGGGGAGGCTGCTGGACGCTGTATTCATAAGGGAGGTCCAATACCCAAATTTGCTGTCGAATGTTGTGCTCATGAAGAAGAGTAGCGGCAAGTGGCGAGTATACATTGACTTCACCGACGTGAATAAGGCCTACCCAAAGGACAGCTTCCCACTCCCTCGGATCGATTAGCTGGTGGACACCATGTCTGGGCACAAACTCCTCAGTTTTATGGATGCCTACTCAAATTACAACCAAATTAGGATGGATCTAGATGATGAGGAGTATACCTCCTTCATGACCAACCAAGTGACGTATTGTTATAAGATCATACCCTTCGGCTTCAAAAATGTCAGAGCAACTTATCAGCGATTGGTAAATAAAATATTTGAAACCTAAATCGGAAGAAACGCGGAGGTGTATATAGATGACATACTTGTTAAAAGCAAAGTAGCCAACGACCACGTTCGCGATCTGGAGGAGACCTTTGAGGTGCTCTAGGCTTATAGGATGAAGCTCAACTCGGCCAAGTGAGCGTTTAGGTAACCTCCGAAAACTTCCTGGGCTTCATAGTGTCCCAGCGTCGCATCAAAGTGAACCCGGAGAAAATCAAAGTCATCCTTGACATGTGCCCACAGCGGACTGTGAAAGAAGTCCAGAGGCTCACAGGGCAACTTGCCGCCTTGTCGTGATTCCTAGCTAAGTCCGCGGAGAGGTACCTTCCATTCTTCAAGGCCCTCTAAGGGACGAAGGCGTCCAGGTTTTGGCGGACGGACGAGTGCGAGGCAGCTTTTCAGGAGTTGAAAGCGTACCTTGTCAGTCCCCCCTTTCTATGCTCACCTTTGGACGGCGAGGATCTATACCTTTACCTAGCTGTGTCAAATATGACTCTGAGTTCAGTACTCGTCAGGCAATATGAAGGCGCACAGTGACCCATATACTACGTGAGCAAGGTGCTAACGGACACGGAGTCTCACTACCCCCATGCCGAGAGAATTGTCTTGGCCCGCATCTATTCCGCGCAAAAGTTGAGGCCCTACTTCCAAGCACACTGGATCATCATGATGACTAATCAGCCTCTGAAGCCGATCCTGTAGAAGCCCGAGAAGTCTAGATGACTTGTCAAATGGGTAATAGAGTTGGGCAAATTCAATGTAGAGTTTCGACCTTGGTTGATGCTCAAAGGCCAAACCCTAGCAAACTTCGTCGTCGAGGTGGCGACCACAACCCTAGACTCCAAGGACCATCCTGAAAGATTGGGCATGCCGGATGCTCCTATGTGGATCCTGAATGTTGACGGATCGTCCACACAGACAGGCAGTGGGGCTAGAGTCGTGCTCAGGACTCCAGATGGATCGGAGATCAAATACTCCGTCACGCTTGCCTTTTCGGCCACCAATAATGTGGCAGAATACGGAGCCCTTCTCGCAGGGCTTTGGCTGGCTAGGGAATGCTCTGCAAAGGCATTAGTTGTGCATAATGACTCAGATCTGGTGGTCAACCAAATCCAATGAGCCTTAGAAGCGTCGAACCCACAGCTTGCTAAATATCTTGCAATGCCGAGGGCCTAACTCCGGACATTCAAGAATTTCAAAATCGAGCATGTCCCGAGAGCTAAGAACTGAAAAGCTAACCAGTTGGCCAGGGACGCGACAACGGGATCCATGGAGCAGTACGCCAGGAGCATGCGGAAAATTCTGGCCATCCTGAGCATCGACAGCTCAGATCAAGAGGTACTATAGGTAACCAAAGGCGATAATTGGATGACCCCATACTACAAATACCTAACAGAGAAAACATTGCCGACGAACGCTGAATAGACCAAGCGGATAAGGAAGATGGTAGGGTGGTATGTGATCATCGACGACAAGTTATACCAGCGGTGGTATTTAACTTCCTACCCTAAATGCCTAACTCTAGAAGAAGTCGAGTACATGTTGAGCGAGGTCCACCTCGGCATATACGGCTCACACATCGGAGGAAAAAATCTCGCATTCAAGATCATACGATAAGTTCTATTCTAACCCACGATGAAACAAGATGCCATGAATTTTCTTAGAAAGTGCAAAAGTTGCTAGGTTCATGGGACCTTAACCAATCGGCCGCATTCGGAGCTGCATAGCCTGCAATCCTCGTGGTCGTTCGCGCAGTAGGGGCTTGACATTCTTGGTCTGATGCCCTTGGCCTCCTGATAAAGGAAGTTACTCACCGTCGGCATTGACTACTTTACCAAGTGATTCAAAGTGACTCCCCTGGCACAAATAACCGAGCAGAACAGAACGGAGTTTGTCCGATAGAACACATTTGCTGATTCATAATTCTCGAGGTCATAGTGACTGATAACGGAACCCAATTCACTGGAAAACGGTTCACCAAGTACTGTGCAAGCTTGCGTATCACGCTAGTTCTCATGTTTGTGGTGTATCCTCAAGCCAACGGCCAAGTTGATGTCACCAACCAGGCGCTGTTGCACGGACCAAAGACCAAGCTTGAAGACGCAGGGGGCTCATGGGCTGACGAGCTGCCCTATGTGATATGGTCATACTGCACGACCCTGCGGGAACCCACGAGGAAAACGCCCTTCAGCCTATGCTATGGGGCCGAAGCGGTCGTTTCTGTCGAAGTGGGACTCCCCAGCTTGTAGGTCAAATGCTTTGACCTCGCCACCAACTCCGAAAGGCTCAGGAAATGCCTAGACTTGCTTCTAGAGGTCCGTGATGCGGCCTGCCTGAGGACAGCGGCCTACCAACAATGCGTCATTCGGTACTATAACAAGCGGGTGAAGGCTTGCCCGATCGAGGTTGGGGACCTGGTCCTTCGGAGTGTAGAGGCGACGGGGAAGACCGCTAACAGGAACAAGCTCTCCTCAGGCTAGGATGGTCCATTCCTTGTCTGAGTGACTCTTTAGAACGGAGTATACAAGCTACCCACCCAGGACGGTAAGTTGGTCCCTCGAACTTGGAATGCCACCCACATCAATAAATACTACCTATGATCTGGCCTCAAGGTCAGGTAAGGTGTGCATACACGATGACAAGTGCTTGTACATGTATCGCGTTTTTCATTAATAAAATTGTTACTTTTATATCAGTGTGACTTATCATATGAATGCGTGCATGCTTGTTATTTTGAGAATGAAACAGCCCAGACCGCCCCTAAGTCAGGAGGAACTTCGTCCACCAGTAAACCAAAACCCAGGCTCCGTGCCAGGCGATCCTGAAGTGGTCGCACTTGAACTTTGACTCTACATCGAAAGGCCCTAAGTGGCCCCGAAACCTTAGCTCCTAGCCAAGCGATCCTCAAACGGTAGCATTCAAACTTCGGCTCCGCATCAAAAGGCTCTAAGTAGCCCCAAAACCATGGCTCCATGCAAGGCAATCCCCAAGCGATCACACCTAAACTTCGGGTCCGGGCCAAACGGCTCATGCGATGTCGAGCGAATGGGCCTGGGGGCTTCGAAATTCCCTAATACATGGCCATCAAAAACCTTAAGGAGCCTAAACAGCAGGTGTGCGACGATCTTCTCAGAAGAAGAAAGCACCCTCAATCAGCAATGGTCGTGGGCTAGGACTATACGCATAGGAGCAACGATGCCTTAAGCAAGGCCGAGTGCCGAAAACGGTGTCGTGCGCGCAAAGGCCTAAGACCCAGAGTCCGACTGCTGTGTTCTGAAAACCCAGCTGGCCCTTGTGTGGCTCAACTGGGTGTACGACGACGTCCAACCTCATAGACTGAGCACCCCATTACACACGAGATGCAACGATATTCTCAGTTGAAAGACGAGTACAGCGCAAGAAGGTTCCAAATTCAAGCCTTGGCAATGATAGCCAAACGGCTTAGCCATTACAGGATAGATTGCAACACCAAAGAAAATAACGTATGCACGAGAACATCGAAAGCTTGAGAGAGAATCGCATTTTATTAATCACACGTGCTAAAGGCTACAAGATTGCGGTAAAAAAAATGGGGGGGGGGGAAGGGTTGTACAAGAGCTCCAGCTACCCTAACAGTTTGAGGGACAAGCACCTTCAGAGAAGTCTGTGAGGTGAGAGCTCTCGGTGATCCCGTCATTCCTCAGGTCGAAGATCCCCACGGAAGTGCCTGGAGATGTGACGGACGTAGTGCGGCGGCACATGTGAATGTGGTCCCAAAACTTGGCCTCAAGCACCCAGGCCATCTCCTCCGGGGAAAGTCGAACCCTAAGATCCACCAAGGCACGGGAGCTTTGATCCTCCATGTCAGAGATCTGACCCCTTCCAACCAGAAGCTCACTTGACAGTCGATCGACCTCTTGCCCTAGTGTCGCGGCATCACCCTTCAATCGCCCAACCTCTTGCCTCAGTGACGTGGTTTCGTCCTATACACGTTGGGCCATCTCCCGTTCAGTCTCCTCCCGGATTCGGCTGATGAGCTCGTCCAGCTGGGAGAATGCCGCGTAAAGGGAGCGCATCGCTTTCGAAACCTGTAAGGGAATGATGGGGGAAAATGAGGAACCAGAAAACCTTGACACACACGGCAATAGGAGGGTGCAGCGGACTTCAGCACGGGGCTGGACAAATCTGACGTTGCCAAGGGTAGAGGGACACTAGCAAACTCCAGCTGCTGCACCACCTCCGGCAGGCTGCCCTTCTGAAATGCCTCGGCAGCGAGAACGTCGACCACTTGTTCGAACGCGCCGACCTCCTCAACAGTGATAGGACCCTGGGTGAGGGGCTCAGGCAACACCCTAGCCGATGCATCTGCAACCTTTGGAATCTCTATGGGCCCCGGTGCTTGCTCCAGGTCGTCCACCTCGACGATCCCTACGGGCTCTGGCGCATTGGTCATCATTTCCTCAATGCTCCCTGCGGCTTAAGATCAAAAAAGGAACCCAATGGCAACTCCCCGCCGGTGGCAAGCTCGATGAAGGGAACTCCATACTCCGCCAATGCAACAGCGGGTATTGAGGAATGTTCAATCGCGCCCTCCGATGATAGTAGCTCTACCTCCTGCTCAAAGATGGCAATCCTAGTAGGCGCAGCCGGCATGGCGACCAACCTTAGTGACCTCCATGTGGAGGTGCCTCCAACGACTCTCATCCTTTTCAAGGCAACCTCGTCCTCTTCATCTGAGAAGGACCCCAGCGACAGTGACAAGCTGATCTCCCCAGGGGACCCCCTCAAAGGTTCTTGAAGAACGATGGCTCCAGCCTTCCTCTTCTCAACAGTGTCTGTGGCCTCGTTCACACAATCCCCCACTTGGCAACGGCAAAAGTATCGGAAGTCAGGTAAAATCCATGCTTCTAGAAAGTCGCCATATTCCCCCGAATATGGTCAAGCAGAATCTTCTCCTCCTTCACCTCATCCGCGCTCACCTCCCTTGGGAAGAAGTTTCTCATTGGACCCCACTTATTGGGAATCTCCGAATTCGGATGTTCCCTCAATAAGAAGAAGTAGTTCTTCCAGTTCTTCACCAAATTGGGGTTCGTCCCCTGAAAGTAGAAGTCAGCACAAGGAGACATTGAAACCTGGTCCTTTCACTCAGTGAAGTGAAAGATCACTTTCACCGAACCCAACCCGAACGGACTAGGATGGAGGCGGGCGAAGATGCACAAGGTAACCAAATATCAAAGGGCATTGGGGGTAAAGCCAAGCAACAGGAAACCCAATCGTATCGATGACCCCATACAGATTAACCGGCATAGGAAAGCGAAGCCAACCTCTCAAATGATGCTCGAAAATGGTGATGAAACCCTTTGAGGTCATGTTCACCCTTCCAATCTGGCCAGGAGAAAGATAGGCACATTCGCCAGGGATGTTGTAATCTACCATCAAGGCCGCAATAGCACTCGTCGTCAAGATAGGCGTGATGTCACCAACCTTGAGCCAAATCGCGCGAGAAGAAGAGGGAGAACCTTTCTTTTTGGCCATGGTCTTCTCTGCACTAGGAAAAACAAAGTGTGGAAGGTAAGGAAAGGCACCGCTTAAATAGGCAACGCCTGGAAGATGAAAAAACATCACGTGGGAAATGAAGTGGTCGTCCTAAATGATTGCCATGACACGTGCCGATTTAGCAGCGCACCACAAGTCCCACTAAGCAGCTTATCATGCTGCTTGACAAACTGCCATCCCACTACCACCGCAGCCGTCTGCCAGAGTCCCGATAGTCACACCCATATTTAATGCGGTGATTATGGCCATTCGAAACGGCAGTAGGAATCCTTCCAGAGCACGAAGCCAGAAGGAAGAATGAGTCATTCGCATGCAACAAATAAAAATAAACCTATCACTCCGTGAATTCACAAAATTTTATTAAGTATTTTCACTAATAAAGTTTATTTACAGAGGGAGGCAACCAGTGGCCACCGGATACAACTATTTGTCCCCTTTAGGCTCTAAAGGATGGGGAGTCTCGAACTCCGTCAGTTCCAACCGCATCCTGGCGCCTGAATTTCTGGAGTTTAAAAGGCCGACGCGAAAGCCTGACTCCGCCAACAAAACTATTCTCCGACTAAGCCGGATGCCTTCCTGGAACCTCCCTTCCAGCAAGGAAGCCAGCTCTTCCAGCTTGATTCTCGATCTCAACTCCGCCTCCTGCCGTGCACGGATGGCATCTACCTCCCTGAGCCGCGCCTGGTGCAGCTCGAGCTCCACCTAGAGAGTAGCAATTCGGTTTCAAGCCTCCAAGTTGGCGCCAACCAACTGTGAGACCCTCACCTTGGACTCTCACCATGCTTGCTCAAAATGTGCCGCTCGTGCCCGAATTTGCTCAATCTCTCCGACAGCGACCTACACCCGAGCCTCAATATCCTCTACGGCATGGGTTTCTTGATCTCCTTGTTGGGTCCTGCTCGGAGATGGGCCAGGAGCAATGGAACCCAGTCAAAGGAACGTTAGCCTAGTCAAGCAACAAGGCCCAAAACCCCACCATGAAGCCCAGCAGATCCAGGTATGCAACCCACACGACATGTCAAAATAACGGTCAATCAGCGCACTATTGCAGCCTACTGAGGCAGCTGCAGGTGACAAGAGCCTACGTAGAGAATGTTGGCCAATAAGGAGAAGGTCAACGTTGCAGGCCGTGGTGCACACAATCCTCCCAAGCCACTCAGCCAATCCGCGCGCAAGCACCAGACCAAACATGGTCAACGCTCAACAACGGCCTCCGTGCACCGCAAAACGACAACTGATACCCTTGGCTACTACCAGCGGCCGGCGAATCTCAACTTGCCACATGTCAGAGGTTTCCGCACCCAAGGTGCAATCGTTACACCTTGGACTTATATCTTTTGCACTCTCTCATAGAGGCAATTTAACTTAATATTAAAAAAACGGTCAAAAAATATAAATA